>JAADJG010000085.1:0-167047 GCA_012932025.1 Fusarium austroafricanum | reverse complement strand
TCATACCGTTCATACCGTTCATTCCCATGTCCCAACCATTCATGCCACCGAAGCCACCATTCATCCCGGGGAATCCGGGCATGCCCATCATGTTGGGCATTCCCATCATATTCATGTTAGGCATTCCCATGTTCATGTTGCCCATGTTTGGCATACCCATCATGTTTGGCATCATGGGCATTCCGTTGAACATCATGTTATTCATGCCCATGTTCATACCCATACTGTTCATACCCATGCCGTTCATCATGTTCTGCTGGTTTTGTTGATTCTGCATGGCCTTGGGTCCCTTGGGTATTCTGGGGTTGTCGAGAATATCGTCTGCAGGTCGTTTCTTGGAGTTTGCATCCGCTGGCCTGGCACCATCTACTAGTTTGCTCGTTTCTTGAGGGGCAGGTACAAGGCTCCTGGGGCCCGTGGGAGGGGACTTGGCAGTTGCAGTTTGTGATACTGGTGACTTTGACTCTTCCTTGACTGGCGAGTCCTTTGGCTTATCACTGGATCCGTTTTCGGATTTTTGTTCCAAGTTATCAACAGTCTCTTCTGTTAGCTCCTCATGCTTTTCACCCTCTATCTTGACGTCTTCGGAGGCTTTAGGCGACGGTGGCGGAGGACTCTTGGCTGATTCCTTGTCCTTCAAGTACTCTTGAATCTTCTTTGAGGTCTCTTCATCTGGCTGAAGGTCATCAATCAATACGCCTTCTGACTGGCATGCAGGGCAGACGAAGTCGCTTTCGATGAGAGCATTGGTTATGCAATCATTACAAAAGGTCTTCTGACAGCAGGGAGTCTTCATTGGCTCTATGAACATCTTCTTGTCGATCGAACACTCCAAGCCCTGTTCCTGAATCTCCTTGTTCTCAGCCAAAGGTGCGTTGGCTGTGGATGAAGACTTGGTCTTGGCCTGGAACTGTTCCCACGATGCCTTATCGGGCTCAGCAATAACAAAATCTCCCTCAGCATTGACCATGATCCCTGAAGGACGCTTGGATTCATCACCCTCACTTTGAGCGAGGACAACAGACTTGTCAACCTTTTGCAGGAATGATCGTGGAATACCTGTTGTTCGCTTGACACGAGGCCGGTTGTCAAACTCAGGGTCGTCGTTAGTTGGGCATAGTTGAATCCAATGACCTTTGTTACCACATCGGTAGCAAATATATCCATTCGGAGGGTCATGATCAGGGACATTTGCTGGTCTCTTTGCACCAGCCTTGAATACTGGGGTTTGGCTGTTTGAATGTTAACTTTCATGCAACACTGTTTCAACTGTTGAGACTTACTGAGACATCTCTTCTTGCTGAGCAGACCACTGCTCAGTTTGTGCTGCAAACATGGCCGCCATTTTCTCCTCTTCGGTCATCGCATTGTTCATCTGACTGATAGCATCAGAGCTAGGTTTAGACGAGGAGGCTTTTGCCGCTTGCTCTTTGCGACCAGCATTTTTGGCCGTCACAGGCATTTTACCAGATACATAACGAGCTGCACGTCCGGCACCTGGCTTGAGAGCAGGCTGACGTCGGGCGATGACTGTTGTTGACCTGGGAATGATAGTCGTATCGTCATCGTACTCTGAAGGTATATTAGCGGACTTGTCGTTTGCAGCAGACCGTACAAACTCACCTTCGCTGTTATCATCGGTATAGATATGCAAGTCAAAGTCGGTACCATCGCCGAGTCCACTCTTCGTGATAATCTCACGCTTCAGCTCAAAGACTGAAATACCGGTGCCATCGAACTCGACTCTAGTAGGCTCCTTTTGAGATTTGAACTTGAAAAAGACGGAGGACGTCATTCTGGCTGATATGTGCTAAATGTTTCCTACAGGAACAGATAAAGCACAGCACAAGTGATAATAGAAGTTTGGTGAGATTTAAATATCGCAAATCGGAAAAGTCCCAAATCAGGTCGGGTCGGTCGCAAAAAGCACTATGTAAGTATTGATTGATTGTTTGTTCTTGTGTTTGCAAACAATGACAGTCTTTGTTTTCTTCTCTGATCGTTTTCTTTCTCGCACTGCCGTGCCTCTTTCAACTCAAGGTGGATGGAAATAATCAATTTTGATTGTACTTTGAGGGAACAATAGTGGCAATAGGGTCAAAAAAGAAATGGGTGCAATGAATAAGGAGTACAGCTGGCCAAAACAAGCCAGAAGAGAGACAACCCTGAAACTCCACCTCGCTTTCCAGTCACCACGTTTGTCTGTCAAAACCAATGAACCAGCGACCTTGATGTTAGCCAGGAGCCCCAACGTTTACGCTCTCCAAGAACAGACCAGCGACACGTTATACGGGAGGATCTTCAGCAACGGGAGAAATGCGTAGAATCGGGGGTCGCGTGAGAACAATAGGGTCGTGCCGAAGGGCCGCGTGTCGTCAGCGGTCGCGCAAAAAAAAAAAAAAAAAAGAACCGTACAGGCGCCGAGGTAGCGACAAAAAGAGAGAGCGCGATCGAGAAAATGCGCTGATGTCGTATGTCGAGATGTCGATGGCGACGAATGCCAACAATGGATAGATGAATGATGAAGAGAGTGGGGAGAGGAAGACTCTTCGACAACGGGGCCAGAGGATGGTACATACTAAGTTAGGTAGTAAGCAGCGACCAGCCCCCCTTGGAGACCTGACTAATCCTTGAAAGCTCCTGATGTGCGCGTTTAGGTTAATCCGAGTGACTCAGCATTATACTAAGCCGTGCCTGCAGGGGATGGACAAGTTCTGACCACAAGCTCGAACCAAACTCTCGTCGTACTGACTAATCGCCACCCGGCTGTTCTACCATTGGTTGCCGCAAATAGCCGACCTTTCTCTGTTCAGTTGATTGTCAAAAGTGCCCCGCCATTGTTGCCCGCTTGATAGAGCAGGTCCGAGCAAGTCTGGTGTAATATGCCCCGCACCATCCGCCTCAATAGGGCAGCTGTTTGCTGTGCTCAAGTGGTGACGGCGCTCCCCAAAAGGCCCTCGTTGCGAGTACCCATCTTGCAAACCTTTCCTCGAAAATTCAACCTTTCCTCTCGTACGTATCTTACAGACTCTATTCGTGCCCACCAAGCAAAGAAGATGGCTCCCCAGCTCGACGGTTTCTTCAAGCAGGTCGACAGCTCGGCCGACCACTTCATCGAGCGACTGCGCAAGGCTGTTGCCATTCCCTCTATTTCCGCTGAAGATGCCCGCCGCCCTGATGTTGTTCGCATGGGAGAGTGGCTCGGCGAGGAGCTGAAGGCTCTTGGAGCTTCAGTAGAGCTTCGACCCCTCGGGAAGCAGCCCCACAAGGAGTACCTGGATCTCCCTCCCGTTGTCCTTGCGCGATACGGAAACGATAAGAACAAGCGCACCATTCTCGTCTACGGTCATTATGATGTTCAGCCTGCTGAGAAGAGCGACGGCTGGGCTACCGAGCCTTTCGATCTCACCGTTGATGAAAAGGGCCGTATGTTTGGGCGTGGATCTACAGACGACAAGGGCCCTGTCCTGGGCTGGCTGAATGCTATCGAGGCTCATCAGAAGGCTGGCGTTGAGTTCCCTGTCAACCTGCTCATGTGTTTTGAGGGTATGGAAGAATATGGTTCCGAAGGCCTTGATGACCTCATTAAGGAGGAGGCCAAGAAGTACTTTGCCGATGCTGAGGCTGTCTGCATTTCGGATAACTACTGGCTGGGAACCGAGAAGCCCTGTTTGACTTACGGCCTCCGTGGTTGTAACTACTACTCAGTCGAGATATCCGGTCCTGGCGCTGACTTGCACAGTGGTGTCTTTGGTGGCACTGCTCAGGAGCCCATGACTGACCTCGTCAGGGTCCTTGGATCGCTTGTCAACACTGGCGGCGAGATCCAGATCCCCGGTATTATGGAGCAGGTTGCACCTGTTACTGCAGATGAGGAGGGTCTCTATGATGGCATTTCCTTCACTATGGATAATATTCATGAGTCTCTGGGTAGCAAGACCACTATCTTCGATGACAAGAAGCGCACCCTGATGGGCCGCTGGCGATACCCATCTCTGTCCATTCACGGCGTCGAGGGTGCATTCTCTGCTCCCGGAGCTAAGACTGTTATTCCCGCCAAGGTCATTGGAAAGTTCTCTATCCGAACTGTACCCGACATGGACATTGATAAGACCAACGAGGCTGTGTATAAGTATGTTGAGGATCAGTTTGCCAAGCTCCGCAGCAAGAATACCCTCAAGGTGTATGCTCAGCACACTGGAAAGTGGTGGGTGGCATCACCAAAGCACTGGAACTTCTCGGCTGCTGCCAAGGCTGTCGAGCGTGTATGGGGTGTCGAGCCCGATTACACTCGTGAAGGTGGAAGGTTAGTTTTTTGGCCCGATTATATATATAATGCGCCGCCGCTAACAAGAATACCAGTATTCCCGTTACCCTGACATTCGAGGAGGCAACAGGCAAGAACGTTCTTTTGCTTCCCATGGGCAGTTCTACGGACGGTGCTCACTCTATCAACGAGAAGCTCGACAAGCGTAACTACATCGAGGGAATCAAACTGCTAGGAGCCTATCTTCACTATGTTGCAGAGGAGCCTCAATCTTGAAATGCTGATCTATATTAAGTTAGTTAATGTATCATATGATGACAATGAGAATCAAAAGTATCGATGCCCTACACACAAGGCATGCCCTCATCAACAGGATCACTTAGATATTGCATCCAAGCCAGTTTTTCTAACTACCAAAAAACAGCATGTCAGAAGAATTAACCACCTCTTGAATGTCTGAGTTCTAATGATACAGCACCTTAGTAGTGACTTGTCCCCGATAAGATAGATACGTACCCTGGCCTGCCAAGCTCCGCATACTACTAACCTAAGGCACGGTGGTTGGGCCCCTCTTTTTCGCTATGCATTGCCTGTCCCCCGCTGCAACCGCCGTTGATGGAGACAGGTTGTTTTTGCCCCTCTTTATCACTGGTTGGGAGTCTGGTGATCGCTGCTCGGCTGAGTCGGGGGAGGGTGGCCAGATGACTATTGGCATTGGTATTAATGTGCCTTCCCCCTTGAAACTGCCGACTTATTTATTCATTCACCGACTCACAAATTTACCAACAATATCGCAACAGCATTCGCCATTACCTCTTGTTTTGAATGTTACGTTCGACAAAGCCAAAACTTACCAGCTCCTATCTATAAGGTCTCTACACCACTTGTGGAGCTACTGAATCCGCCTTCAGTGGAAGTGCTCTCCACACTTACCGGACCCTGACCTTCGATAGAAAGTTCCAAAAAGCCAGCATTTCCATCTTTTGCAAGACAATATACTCGATAATTCCAAAGAGGTATCAATATTATCACTGCCGAGATGGTTCGCGAAAGTGGTATCTCGGCTACTAAGCCTATTTTCCCCAACTTTTTACTGCCTAGCATCAAGCTCCCTTTCTCTCGACGCCACTCAGTTTCCTCGAGTTCGGCAGATTCTGCCGCATCATCAGCGGTGACAACACCAGCAAGCTCTCCTCCGAATGATGTATTTTTGGCAAAAACAAAAAGAGGTCGATTATCTCGTACATCTCCGAATACATTGCGCTGCTCGACATGCTCTGCCGATATCGCTTTCGCTTCCCAGATCATTTCTAAAGGCTTCACCGGTCGCTACGGTCGTGCATTTCTCATCGCCCCGCCTGCACTTCCGGCTCCCCAGACATTAAGCAATATCCGAGTCGGAAAGAGCGAGAATCGGCAGCTTGTAACAGGATGGCATGTTGTGGCAGATATCAACTGCGGGTCATGCTCAACAAAACTTGGTTGGAAGTATGTGGACGCTAAAGAGCAAGGTCAAAAATACAAAGTTGGAAAGTTCATCTTGGAGGTGGAACGAGTAGTCACATACCGAAGCTGGGAGGACGCTATCGATGAGGACGTTGAGACGACTCCTATGGCAGACATGAAAGGTGAAGAGGAGGAAGAGATTGAGTTTGATTCTGATGACGATGATGAGTGCGAGGATATTTTTGCAGGGACCTGGGATCCTGAAATTGTAGAAGAGAGACGAAGGAGGATGGTGTCACGTCGAAGCCATGCAGAGAGTGACAAGTAGTCATCGTTGCTGCGGTATTGTCTCGAAATCACGAACTAGACTTGAGTTGTGCATTGGTATTGGCGTCAAGGGATGAATATTGGGTTGCAACATTGAATAGGACAAATACCCCAAAGAGAAGGATAGGCAGATGAGCCAGACCGTCGGTACATGATTTGGTCGGCTTGTTTCCAATGGCATTAGACCTTGTTATGAATTGAAGTTATGTTTCGCTTGGTAGAACCGAAACTGCTCTCATGATGGGTATTCGTAGCTCTTCTAGGCCTGGTCTCTAACCCGTGTGAGCATGGGATTTGTGGTGGTAATACTGGGGTGACTGAGCTGCATGACTGTCAAACTTGATTTATTTATTTGTTTTTTTTTTTTATAAATCTGTGTATTTGTTTTGATTAAAAAATAATAATAGCTTGGCGCAATTTGACGTTGTCTTATAGAGTATGTTTCCACAGGCGGCCTGACGACCTAATATTAGACTCGCATATGATCCTGGGATAGATATATGTGTAGATGGAAGGTCATGTGGGAACGGAGTATTTGTTAAATGAAAAAACAATAAGAGAGAATCTATTTTTAAAAAAAAAATTTATTAAAAAATAAACAAGACTGCTATTTTCTTCCACAAGGCGAAATATTGATGTTAATACAATTCCAAATATCTCCTATCTCATGCCCCATAACTGATTTACTTAGAAGACCCCACATAGCAGAGGAAAGGGCCTCCTAAAATTTCAGCAATCGACGAAACCAAAAAGGATTTTGTGATAGTACTGGCCCAACATGAGGCTTGGAATATTAAAAAGAATGCTGAGGAGGTATTGAGGGGTGTGATGTGCAGGGGTGGGGTTTCTAGTGGAGGATAAAATAAGGGAGCATATTTTGTAGTTTTAATCCAAACTTCAAGAAACTTATTAATAAGAGGTCGCCATAATATTAAAATTCAACTTTCAAATTGTCCTGTTCGTCCAAATCGATTAGATTAGGACCCTAATGACCCTTCGGCTTTCGATTATGGCGTTATGACTTTTGGTCTAACAATATTGTCATGAATGAAAACGGCATTACTCTGACTTATAAATATTGCTATTTCTGTCCTCCAGTGGTTTCATTCTAGATCGGGTGTTTGAGGTCGCACCGCATTTACGTAGCAGCTACGGCAGTTTTACAGTGAAGTTACTGGTGTAAGCCGGGCATGGAACGGCAACGCGTGGGGCCCATGGCGTACCTTTGATGTGCGATATCGTCACAGCCCGTGCCCGCACAACCACTCGATAAAAAAAGCTTGCCTTAGTAGGTAGGGGGTGAGGGGCGTGGATTTCTAGACTGAGCCGAGCCGCAGAACCAAAAGACCCCTCTGCCGCTTCGCCTTCAAGCACCTCACTTCAGGTACAGCCATATTTACTTCTCTCACCGAATCGATCTTGCATTGTAATTGTGTAACCCCCACGCTCTTCTCACCGCTCTATTATTTCCTATTTTCTATGCCTTTTTCCTATTGTAAGGTCTGAGAGGCTCGGTGAGCGAGACCGGCGTGAACCTTTAATCATAGTTGCTGTTTTGTTGCCGCTGCTCATCTCCACTGTCTCCCATTTCTCGTCAACCTAAACAGAGAGGGAAGCTAAGAGGACCACTTCGTCAGTTGTCACTGTCGTCACCCCAGGCCCCATTCCTCCACCAAGCTCTCTCAATCTCCGCCACTTTTCCACCTCGCTTCTCTCCACTCCTACCTTGTTCTCATCTCCTCTCTCTTGCAACGGCCCCCATATTCTGCCGTCATACTCGTTCTCATCCCTACAAATCCTTTACAACCTTTACCTTCCATTGCTCTTATACCCCTCTCTCTCTCTCTCGTGGCCTGTCCTAAGTTGCGTCCCTGGTTATTCCTATTCCTGCCTTTAACCTATCATCACCAGTTGACGTAATTGGACATTGTCACAAACCTCAGCTTCAACAGCTCATCTAACCACTCAGTCGTCAACTCTATCATCATAACCCCGCTTTGTCTCCTGACGATAAGTTAAAAATTGAACCACCATGGCCGCGCCCTCTGGTCACCAGTCTCGCGGTTCCGATGACTTGGGCGTATTCGACGATGCCAAAAGCTATTACACGGAGGAGCGACATATGAACCGCGCCGGCCCTCGTACTCGCACCTATTCCCAGGTTGGTTTCTACGGAGTTCTTACTGTCATGACATAGACTGACATTGGAAACCAGAACAGTTTGATGCACCGCTTTGAACGGGTCAATCTTCGAGAGCCTTTTCGACGTGGCAGTCATGGTTAGAAACCCAAATTTCCAATGAATCCAATATTTTGCCTGACAATTTACCTCAATAGATGAGAACTCCCAGCAGAACCGCCGCTTTCTAATCCAAGTCGATTCGACATTGGAGAGTCTTTCGCTCCAAGAGGATACTGATGGAGACATGCAAATTACGATCGAAGACAATGGTCCCAAGGTTATCTCTCTACGTACCGCCGCTTCAGCTGGTCATAACCGCTTTGATGTCCGTGGAACTTATATGTTGAGTAACCTCCTCCAAGAGTTGACCCTAGCCAAAGAGTACGGACGGAAACAGATTGTTCTGGATGAAGCTCGTCTCAACGAAAACCCTGTCGATCGTCTGTCCCGCATGATTCGTGACCACTTCTGGGAGAATCTGACAAGGCGTATTGATGCCTCGACCGTTGACATTGCCGCTCGAGACCCCAAGGACTGGACAGCCGACCCCCGCCCTCGTATTTATATCCCATATCGATGCCCTAGACAATACGAGTTCTACAAGAGAGTCGCTGAAGAGAGACCAGAGATGCGCCTCGATGTCCAGATGCTTCCTGAGAAGATCACCCCTGATCTGGTGCGCGACATGAACGATGCGCCTGGTCTCCTGGCTGTGGATGTTCAGGAAGTTCCAGAGCCAGAACACCCTTCAGGATGGACTCTCAAAGGTCTGCCTTTTGTTGTTCCAGGTGGTCGCTTCAACGAGCTGTACGGCTGGGATAGTTACATGGCATCTCTGGGTCTTCTTATCAACGACCGAGTTGATCTAGCCAAGTCAATGGTCATCAACTTCTGCTTCTGCATTGAGCACTATGGCAAGATTCTCAACGCCACTCGATCATACTACCTTTGTCGGTCACAGCCCCCATTCTTGACTGACATGGCTCTTCGTGTTTATGAAAAGATCAAGCACGAACCAGATGCCAAGGAATTCCTCCGCCGATCTATTTTGGCTGCCATCAAGGAGTACCACAGCGTGTGGGTGTCGGAGCCTCGACTAGATCCCCACACAGGTCTTTCGAGATACCGACCAGAAGGCCGTGGAGTCCCTCCCGAAACAGAAGCTACACACTTCGTACACATCCTTGACCCCTACATCAAGAAGCACAACATGACCTTTGAACAGTTCGTGCGGGCGTACAACCATGGCGAAGTTGAGGAGCCTGAGCTTGATGAATACTTCATGCACGACCGTGCTGTGAGAGAGTCGGGTCATGACACCTCTTACCGTCTTGAGGGCGTTTGCGCTGACCTGGCTACCATCGATCTCAACTCTCTCCTGTTTAAATATGAGACTGACATTGCACGTACTATCCGTAGCGTTTTCAACGATAAACTTACAATGCCTGAGGAGTTTTGCGCTGGTACACCCTACCAGCCCGGCGAGGTTCTCTCATCGGCTGCTTGGGACCGACGAGCCAAGCGACGTAAGCTTACAGTGGACAAGCTGATGTGGGATGAAAAGGAGGGAATGTTCTTTGACTACGATACCGCCAAGCGCGAACGCTGCACATACGAATCCTGCACAACACTCTGGGCTCTCTGGGCAGGCATTGCCACACCCAAGCAGGCGGCCGAGATGGTTCGCAAGGCTCTCCCCAAGTTCGAGGCATACGGCGGTCTGGTATCAGGAACAGAGGAGTCGCGTGGAGCAATCGGCTTGGATCGACCTAACAGACAATGGGATTTCCCCTATGGCTGGCCTCCACAGCAAATGTTGGCGTGGACCGGCTTGATCCGCTACAGTTTCACGGAGGAGGCGGAGCGAATTGCCTACAAGTGGCTCTTCATGGTTACCAAGGCTTTTGTTGACTTCCACGGTGTAGTGGTCGAGAAGTACGATGTGACCCGGCCCGTCGACCCTCACCGAGTAGACGCAGAATATGGCAACCAGGGCCTCGGTTTCAGAGGTGTTAACAAGGAAGGGTATGTCAGCTCCTCTCTCCTCCCGCACGGTTTACTAATCACGATACAGATTCGCATGGGTCAACGCCAGTTACATCTACGGGCTGCAAATCATCAACGCGCACATGCGCAGGGCACTCGGAGCATTGACGCCGTACCAGACGTTGATCAAGGCCATTGAGAAGAATGAAGAGAAGACGCTGGCTGGTCTGCTTGTTCCATAGGGTAATGCTTTTGTAGACTGGGAAGCTCGTGGCAAAAGGAAAACGCTGTAGCTATCGATATCCATAGGATACCATAAGATTGTTGCAATACCCGCCTGCCTTCGCTGCTTTTTAGCTAGGTCTAATTTGGGCCATGAAAAGAAAGAAAAATTGTGGCATCCCTTTGTGTTACTGATATGTACAAACAAGAGTGTGGTCAAGATGTGCTAGCCCGTCAGATGATTGTTATGATAGCTGATCCGGGACAGGACGAAACGTGCATATGATGCGCATTAATGGGATGATGAGCTAGGATAAATACAAAAGCTCAAAAGACCTACCATTAACCTCGGGAAGTAGCCGAAGTGATGGCGGCTGATGAGGCACGTGAGGTGATGTCAAAGATAGTAGGTAGTGATGAGAATCTCGGCAAGAAAACGACCGAGGTAAAATAACTAATTTATTGTGAGCTTCAGAGGCGTGTAGTAGTGAGACGCACTGGATATTGAAATCCACGGATATACTTATGGGGGTATCATGGGGACATTGATTGCCGAGCTAATGATTCATTCAATGGAAGACGGGGGCGGCTTCACATGCCAAAAACCTCCGCTGCCCCGGAGCTGGAGTCGGACCCAGGATTCGGCCAAGTTCCGTCATCCCGGGGCGGGCGGGTACCGGTAGACGGAGGAAGGCCGAGAAAATAGAGGTTACGTGCGTGAGAGAGAGGCCTTGTCTGCAGAGGAGAGGATATATTGCTTGTTTCAATCAATGGATTAATTATGAATATATTCATTTCATCTAAAATTTCAATTCAAGATGTTGTTGTCATGGACCAACTGAGTCTTGAATTGTGGTGTTATTAACGTCGTCATTCAAGCTTGGCTGAACATGGTTTGGAGGGAGATAGGCAAAATTCCAGGTGAGCCAAGATGAGGGGCAGGTTCCCCAGGTTTCACTGGAGTGAATCTATTTACATGAATGGATCAGGCTAAAGGTCAGGCAGGTACCGTATCTTGGATTTTGGGTTTTATTCAACGAGCACATGCCCATGCTTCTCCAGGTTTGGCTGCATCCAGCTGGCCTGTTGGACTGGGAGACTGGCATTGTATCATTATGCAGAAGCTGGATATGAGTGCGCCATCAGTATGACATGCTCGAATAGACTCGAATTATCCACGGCATTCGGTATTCGGCCTCCCTGGATCAGGGGTCTCGGGTCTTCAGTATCGAGCCTTTGAGCCGAAGGTATTCGTAAAATAGACGTTGCATGAAATAACAGCAAAGACGTCATGTTGAAGAGCCCAGGTACAGTCCCGAGTGCTGCAGGCCACATGCACTCCCATGCAAGGCCGATTACCCATCGCGATCACGCTGCGAATCTTGATTCGACAGGGCTTCAATTGCCATTTGCAGAACAAAACACACAGAAGAAACTGAGGCTTCTTCTGGCGGTTTGTAGGTCACTCTTTGAGGCGCTCGGTGACTGTCCGGAGGTACGTACTCCTTGACCTGGGGCTTTTGCCTTCGTTGCGGCTCGTGACGGCAGATGGGAGAGACTGATCTGACACAACCATCCATGATTAAACTATGGCCGAGGTGAAATGATAGAAGCGTGCGTGTCTGGCTTGTGCTCGGTGGAAAGCCGAGCTAGAGCAGAAACATTCCTACCTGTTTGTAGAGAGTCATGCTCTTTGGTCTCGATTTTGAAGCCTGCAAAGGGTCCTCAATTGCTCAATGAACGTTTATAGAATTAACAGCAAAGGCATTTATTGAATGAGTTGAAATGATTATGCCCCTTCTCTCACAATATAGAAGGATTCTGACATAGCAGTAATTCTATTAAAAAAAATAATAAAAATAATAAAAAAGCAACTCGAAACAAACACGTCGTGACTCAGGAACGAAAAGAAACCCATTCCTTGACGCCTCATGGATAGCGGGTCCGTCAAGTTCTGGGTCCATCCCCTCACTCCCCCAGCTTTGTTCATCGCTCCAGCAGAGACCAATTAGATCAGCCATTCAACTCCAAATTACTCAACCAACACCAGTGTATATATGCCGTCTCCACTAAAAAGTCCAGAAACGCTTCCGTCGGGTGTGGAGGCAAGAAAATGGGGCATATCCCATCTCTCCTTGGGTTGGGCCAAGCACATCGGGGAACGGGAGACCAAGAGTGACTCAAGATGATCTATAATTCCCGGTCAGAATAATACTTATTATATCCTCTATCCTCCTTATTTTTCTCTGCAGAGCTTCAATTTATCCATCCTCATCCCTACTTTCAAACTTCACTTGGTGTTGTGCCATATTCCCTGGACTCTCACCTACACGCGATCAACATATTCAACGTTCAACTCACCTTGAACAGACTACAAATACCACACATATCCAACCTAACAAACAACAGTCACGATGGCGTCACAAAATATGGCAAACCCTTCTGTCAACCCTGACATCGAAGACGAGCTCTTCCAGAAGGAGGTTGAGGCAGTCAAGGCGTGGTGGTCCGACTCAAGATGGCGACACACCAAGCGACCCTTCACTGCTGAACAAATCGTCTCTAAGCGTGGATACCTGCCCGTCGATTATGCGAGCAATGCTCAGGCGAAGAAGCTGTGGAGGATTCTCGAGCACCGTTTCGAGGTGAGTCCCCTTACCGTGCTACTTTGGGAAACATGATACTAACTATTCATTTGGTAGACCCGAGATGCTAGCTACACCTACGGCTGCTTAGAACCTACAATGGTCACACAGATGGCCAAGTACCTCGACACTGTCTATGTTTCTGGCTGGCAATCATCGTCGACGGCCTCTGCTTCCGACGAGCCTGGCCCGGATCTGGCTGACTACCCTTATGTGAGTCCAGAGTACATACGACATTCTCCTATGAACAATATCTAACCTGCAGCTAGACCACCGTTCCCAATAAGGTCGGCCATCTCTTCATGGCTCAGCTCTTCCACGACCGCAAGCAGCGCCAGGAACGTCTCAGCGTCCCCAAGGCACAACGTGCCAGCCTTCTCAACATCGACTATCTTCGCCCTATCGTCGCTGATGCTGATACTGGTCATGGTGGTCTCACCGCTGTCATGAAACTTACCAAGCTCTTCATTGAGAAGGGTGCAGCTGGAATTCACATTGAGGACCAAGCCCCCGGTACAAAGAAGTGTGGCCACATGGCCGGCAAGGTTCTTGTCCCTATCCAGGAACACATTAATCGCCTCGTCGCCATTCGAGCGCAGGCTGACATCATGGGTAAGTTTTGACTTTCCCCAGATTTCTCCAACCATCACATGGTGGTGGTGGCTGTAGACAGTTTTCCTACAGCAAGAAAACAGCTGACATGTGAAAGGCTCCGATCTCCTAGCCATTGCCCGTACCGACGCCGAGGCCGCCACTCTCCTCTCCACCAATATCGACCCCCGCGACCATGCTTTCATCCTCGGCTCCACAAACCCTACACTTAAGCCACTCAACGATCTCATGATCGCCGCTGAGGCTACTGGTAAGAGTGGTGCTGAGCTGCAACGCATCGAGGATGAGTGGCTTGCCAAGGCCAACCTCAGCCGCTTCGACGACGCTGTCGCCGCTGCCATTGACGCCGGTTCCTTCTCCGATAAGGCTGGCCTCAAGCGAGACTATGCTGCCAAAGCAAAGGGCAAGAGTAACCTCGAGGCCCGAGCCATTGCTCGCCAGGTAGTTGGCCGTGATATTTACTTCGACTGGGATGCCCCCCGTACACGCGAGGGTTACTTCCGCCTCAAGGGTGGTTGTGACTGTGCTGTGAACCGTGCCATCGCTTATGCTCCTTACTGCGATGCCATCTGGATGGAGTCTAAACTGCCCGACTATGCTCAGGCTAAGGAATTTGCCGAAGGTGTTCACGCTGTTTGGCCTGAGAAGAAGTAAGTTTCTATCTGTCTATCATGCAAACGTACATGACACTAACAATCACATCAATAGGCTCGCCTACAACCTTTCTCCATCCTTCAACTGGAAGACTGCTATGCCTCGTGACGAGCAAGAGACCTACATCCGCCGTCTAGCGAAGCTTGGTTACTGCTGGCAATTCATCACACTCGCAGGTCTGCACACCACAGCCCTTATCAGCGATCAATTCGCAAAGGCCTACAGCACCGTCGGTATGCGCGCTTACGGCGAGCTTGTCCAGGAGCCTGAGATGGACCAAAAGGTCGACGTTGTCAAGCACCAGAAGTGGAGTGGTGCGACCTACGTCGATGAGTTGCAGAAGATGGTCACGGGCGGTATCAGTTCCACGGCTGCTATGGGCGCCGGCGTTACCGAAGACCAGTTCAAATAGACGGCTTCTAGCGAGAGATAACGGCGGTCCAGGAGAATGAATGAACAGCAAATCATGACATCACATGATTAGAGGAATGTTTAGAGCTCGTTGAGAGCAAAAAAGGAGCGACAAGAAGTTTTCCATATTTTGAGCACTTGATATCATACTGCGGGTTGCTGTTTTTAACACATCTGTTGCATTTCTTTATACACGGCAAATATATATTTATTTGCCTCGGACTGGTACATAGAATTACCTGTATACATTGTTAAGGACATTCTTAAACTTTAATAATAGCCTTGTGAAATGGTTTCAACAATAGCAATGTGCACGTTATTGCAGTTGGCCTAT
Source organism: Fusarium austroafricanum (assembly GCA_012932025.1). Classification (NCBI taxonomy): domain Eukaryota; kingdom Fungi; phylum Ascomycota; class Sordariomycetes; order Hypocreales; family Nectriaceae; genus Fusarium; species Fusarium austroafricanum. The sequence continues at coordinate 151,961 of JAADJG010000085.1, read as the reverse complement.
ATGAACGCAAACAAAGTCTTTCGCCTTGTATCCGGTACATCTCTTCTGCGCCACCTGTCCATTCCTAGCCAGCAAAGTATTCGTAAAAAGTCGTAGCAACATGATGTGTCTATATAGCCCAAGCGGTGACGTCAAACAAGAAGACGCTTCATTATCAAAATCAATTTAAAAGATAGCACAACACAAGACCGATTCCCCCTTTTTCTGTGACCTTTTAGCTCCTTGTTACTTTACCTCCCAACATCTCTTCAAAGTCCTTTCGCCCGACGTGGCAGTATCTGTTAGACTTATTGACCCCAAGAAGCGCATAAATCTCTCTCATAAAGACACTTTGAACAAACGTGTCTTTCAGGTCCCGTGCTGAAACAAGGATGAGGATTAACATGCTCAAGTTCATTGTGTACAATTGGGTCTGAATGGATCATCACATGGCTTCACTGAAAAATAGCTCTCTTAATCGGCCTCAGCGAGTTGCATGATCAACTTGGCGGCCATGTCCAGGAAGGGGAAGGGGCTGGTAACATCCTTTTCCTCGAGGAGTCGGCCTTGGGCCGTCTCATAACCGGAGCATTTGAAATCAACCAAGTATACGCCATGTTCCATTTCATAAATCTGGATATCCAGATGTAGCGCCACGAAAGGTTCTTTGGAGTGGTGATGTCCCTCCGGTGTGCTGGGTGAGCTGGGAGTGCTAGGAACGCTGACCGCCTTCTTCTTAATAGCTACGGAGATGTCAGTGCTTATCATGCAAGTGAAATAGATACAACTTACCAGAAGTATCCCAGCGCACAGTAATATGCCAAGGGTCAGCGGGGAGATTGTAGCGCTTCTTAGGATCAATACTTGAGCTTGAGCCCCGATGGCCATCATGGGAATCCGCGAAGCTGCCTTCGCCTGAGGCTTCAGCTCGTTCTTCTGCAGTTCTCGCCTCGTAGTCTTCGTCGGGGATATACGTGGCTCCCAATTTATGTAGCGCCTTGTGGATACAGAGCAAGGCTTCCCATGGAGAGTTGCGCGATCGAATGCCGAACTGCCAACGCACTGGCTTGTTCTTCTTGGGCGGGTTGATAGGCGTCATACCTTGGGGCCTTGTGTTGGCCTCGTCTATGCGCAACTGACTCCTCGAATGGGGTCGGAGACGACGTGCTGTTTCCTCCTTTTCGGCATCTGTTCTGTTGCTGGGAGGCTCATCATTGATAAGCACCTTCGGTGGTGAGTTTTCAACGCTGCCAGCCTTCTCCCGCTCCATATAGTCCTTGTGGTAGGCTGGCAAACTTGAAGGCAAGATACCGACTTTGCTTACGTAGGGCCGAGGGGTAGTGGTAGCTTGAGAAGTCGTTGAGCGAGCAGAAGACATGCTAAGCATGGGACTTGATCCCTCTGGCTCTGCTAACAGGGCTTCAGGATTTTCTGTATCAGTTTCAATACGCCAAGAGGTCATTTACAAACAGAAAGACAGGATAACTCACGATTCACCTGCATCATCTTGTTTTCTCTTACGATCATGTAGGCATCCTTGATAGCCGACGGCTCAGCAGCTTGCAGCGCCTCCTCGACATCACTCTTTCCATAACCCATGGTCTTGCTGATCTTCTCGGTAACCTCATTGTGTAGTCTTTCTTGGACTTTCTCTGAAGCATTCGGGGCGATGTCGTTCTTTTTGATGGCCTTGTTTGGATCCACGCCAGTGTTGAAGAACTCCTCCACGGGAAGTTGAAGGTACGTAGGAAGATCTGTGGTAAACCAAGGATCTGCCCGGATGTCCTCGATTGTAGCACGGTGTACAGGATTCACCACCAGCATCTTCTTGATTAGATTAGCGGCACCTGTGGGCATCCACTGAGGTATGCTGTACGTGCCCTTCGCGATCTTGGCAAACAGGCTGGGAATGTGCTCATCATCGAAGGGAAGTCGGCCCACCAGAAGAACATAAAGGATGACACCACAACTCCAGACATCGACTTCAGGCCCAGCATATAGCTTACCACCGATAACCTCAGGAGCGGCATAGTTGGGGCTGCCACAACTTGTTTTGAGGAAGTTACCGTCCGTCATAATATTACTCAGGCCGAAATCGGCGATTTTGACGTTGAGATTCTCGTCAAGGAGCAAGTTTTCGGGCTTCAAGTCACGGTGAACAATTTTATGGCGATGGCAATATTCGACAGCGCAAAGCATTTGCTGGAAGAAACGACGAGCCTCAGGTTCCTTCATTCGTCCGTGTTGAACAATGTAGTCGAAGAGCTCGCCGCCTGCATATTCGAGAACCATGATAATTTCGTTGGGCGTCTTGATAACGGTGAAGCTACAAGATTGATATCAGCCATAGTGGTCTCAAGGGTGATTCGCCGACTCTTCTGTGCAACGTACAGCTTGATAATATGAGGGTGGCGTAGCAATTGGAGATATTCGATCTCGCGCTCAACACGACCAGCCATATCGCGGCTGATGAGTTTCTTTCTGGCGATAATTTTGAGAGCAACTTGCTGGCCGGTTCCATTATGAATAGCAAGCTTGACCTTGCCAAAAGAGCCTTCGCCTAGGGTTCGAAGGACTTTGTAGGCGCCGATGCGCTGTTCCGTCTTGATCCTTTCCTTGAGCGGCGCATCGGCGGGGCGCGAGCCAACCTGAGGGGCATCACTTGGGGCATCATGCTGCTGCTGTGCTTGTTGCTGCTGCTGTTGTTGTTGAGGGCGACGAACGTGGGACGAAGAGAGGGAAATGGTGAGCTCCTCATCCTCGAAGCCTCGGGGAGCCATGGTGATGTGACGCCTTTGACCTTTGGTCAAGGCGGGTCGGGTCGAAAAGAGAACGGTCGGCGGGGTTTTCGGAGCTGTAAAGCTTTCGGTTCGGTTACCAACTACCGGCCGAGCGCAGAATCGAGCAAGTATCGCGGGGATAGCCGGATTTATATATAAAAGGCGAGAGAGATGTGTGAGGTAGAAAGAGAAGAATGGATGAAAATGAGACAGCGATCGACGGGAGGTGGTGGGTAATTTCTAATAGCGTATCGTATCGTGGTGTAGTGGTGTAGTAAAGATAAAGCCTGAGGTTATTGCATGGATGGCACTCAACTGCGGGTAATTGTCACTGTGTTGTGGAGGGGTCAGGTCAGTGGAACCCAACCTGTACCAGCTGTCATCGCCTAGAGAGGCCAAAGAAGGAAACACCTAGTCATTGGAAATCAGCAGATGCTCAGTAGATATTGTAACTTCCAGGTGCTTAAATTCATGCTTGTTTGTGGGTGATGCTTACCTAGAATTCAATTCTTGTCACCTCAGCTATTTGTTGAGTCCATTCCTGCCTGTCTGTTCCATCTATCCCAGAGATTTCTAACAAAATCATTGGTATCTTGCTGGTAGTCGTGTCAAGCAATCAGCTCATGGCCTCGTAAGCAAAACTAGTCTCAAATATTATATACCAACCAACATTTCACATGTGACGATAGCGTTGGATTCCCAACAACTCAATATCAGATCACAAAATATCGAACCAAAGCAGGGTTTATATGACCCGAAAAGACTCGATATAAGACCATGCTGCCAAGCTCATAACTGCCTTGTAGTACCTTCATTAAAGATGAAAACTTGATACATATGAATATGCAGCTAAATATGCGGGCATGGTTCTGGGTCTCAGAATAGCTCCTAGCTAGGTATATTCAACGGTGGAGATGCCATACAATATTGTTCCCCTACCTTTAGTAGAGACATGATACATAAGCCGCTATTTTACAACGTCAACACTTCTCGGCATAAATGGCTCGCGCCCTGTTCAAATCGACTCTTCCAAGGTTTTCAGCCAGCCAACTCAATTACTTCTGCTTGGCTTCTTCCTGTTTCAGCCTCTCGATCAACTTTCCTTGTAGGAATGGGCTGAGTCCCAAGCTTGACAACTCGTTAGCAGCGGGACATGGCTGTAATCGCATTTTCACACTCACATTCCCTCGTTAGTAAGAATCCTATACGTTCCACTGGGCTGTACTTTGCCAATGATTGTTCCGGCATCATCAACCTCGACACTTCCCAGGATATCCTCTGGCCACGCTATGCGCCCAAAGTCGGGGGGGTTCCTCCGGTCGCTGAGATGCACATATCCCCCTCTCCCACCACCACCAGCTCCTCCCTGCGCACTTGCGCCGCCCGCACCGTCCCCTCCAGCACCACCTCCAGCACCCTGTTTGCGAGATCCGCCTCTGTTTGGTCTTTTTTGAGAAAAGAAGGCTCCTCCTGAGCCAAGATTGAAACCTCCGGGGCTAGCAAATGCACGAGCTTGGTTGACGAGGTCCTCATCTTCGTGCCCATACTCGGATACCACCTCGTTGAGAATCCTGATAAAGTTTTTGTTCTCAGTGAAGGACTGGGGCGTTGGAGGCAGCTCGCTAGTAGTTCCAATCGCCAGGCGCTCATTTGGCGGTTCTTCCTCAAGGTAACTTAGATACTTCGTAAAAGGAGACCTGGGATTTTTTATGACTTTCTTGAATATTGTCAGCATATGTGTCCATCAATAGATGCTGAATTAATCCAGGTATACAAACAATCTTTGGGTTGCTTGAAAGACTTGAAATTGCTCTGAAAGATATAGCCCTCTGGCAAGCAACGTATCGAAACGTTTTACCCAGCATTTTGTTGTCAATTGTGAATTGAGATCGCTGGACGATAGCTTTAATCCCACACTATATAAGCTTCATCTAATGGATGAGGTCACTGCAGCCAAACGCGAAATATGCTTTTACAAGGTATATGCGCCAATACGAATCAATTAAACGCGTCGACGCGGGACCCAGACAAATTAATCAGAATCGCATATGAATTGTCACGACAACAACGTCGACTTGACTTACCAGAACGTGAACCTTCTAATTGTGCCATGCCAAATTGATAGCAAGAATCATGGATAAAACACCGGCTCCCATATTTCGAAAACAGCGAGGCGCCGTACCTCCGTCTTCCGCGATACCCTCTTCTTCTCCTGCCTTCGGCACCCCCATCCATCCTCTAAAACCATTCGCCGTCAATGCCCCAAAGGCTGCCATATTACCGATTATTCTACCTCCACCGACACTACGACCGCTGGCTTTTCGTACATTCACGAAGAAACATTCTTTGACACTAACATCTTCGGCCCTCCAAGAACTCGCTGCCTTCATTGGAAGACATTGCGGTTCAGGATGGCGCGAAGAGGGTTTGGCTGAGCGGGTGCTTGAAGAGGTTGCGCGAAGCTGGAAGAACCGTAATGGAGGTGTCATTGTTGAAGGTACGAGTAAAGAGCTCCAAGAAATTCTCAAAACTCTCGAAGGAAACATGAGTGGTGGCAGGATCACTGGTCCAACAAGAGGACTGCCACGAGGGGACAGTATGCTCGACCTAAAAGACAACGATGCGTTGAACACGCGACTAGGATTACGACCAGCAGAAATCAGGAGAGAGGATAGCAACACAAGTTTCGGCATGTCAGGGCTAGGCGTGGATGAGGAGCAAGAAGAGACCGAAACAAACGATCCTCGAGCATGGCTCAAGATCATAAATGCATATGAACAACCCAGATTCATATACAATGTTGGCAAGAAGCACTTTGAAAAGTCAGTTACTTTCCAGGTTATCAACTCAATTCCCGACTAACATTTCTCAGGGATACCTCGGCGCCTTCATTATTGCCCCTAGCATCACATAAGACCACAGTCTTCCGCAATCGCTACAATGTCATCCACCAACGCCTCCTCCGCAATGAATCCTTTCAGTCTTCAGCTGTCTCCTCCTCTCGAAAACAAACTCTCAGCCGCTCTCTTTCCAACCAGCAGGCACTCAAACTGACACCAATCGCGAACTTGCTAGGTCGCCATGGCAGCAGTCATATGTTGCTCGGCCTTCTGGTTGTCCTTCCTACTGGCGATCTTGCCATTAGTGACTTGACTGGCACTATTGCATTGGATCTCTCTCAAGCTGTAGCTATTCCGGATGATTCAGCATGGTTCTGTCCAGGCATGATCGTGCTGGTTGACGGTGTCTACGAAGAGGAAGACGAATCTGTGGGAAAGGGTCTAAGTGGCAGTAGCGGCGTTGGAGGCACATTGGGTGGTCGGTTCCAAGGCTTCTTCATAGGCCAACCCCCATGTGAACGTCGCAAGGCGACTCTAGGCATTAGCGGTCCCGAGGGCGGCCAGGAGCAAACCATAGGAGGAGGCTTTGGCTGGATTGATTTCTTGGGTGTAGGCAGCGAGCGTGCTTTGGGCGCCAAGATGCGCAGACTCGAGAAACAACTTCTCAACCGCAGGGCAGAAGAAGATTCTACAACAACTGGTGGGCGCGTGGTCATTATTGGCGAGCTGAACCTTGACCAACCACGAACTGTTCAAGCTCTGCGTAAAATCCTCTCGTCATATGCCTCCGAGCCCGAAGGTTCAACACCGTTGACATTTGTGTTAATGGGGAATTTTACTCAGCACGCTGTTCTGGCACGCGGTGGCAGCGGCGGAAGTATCGAATACAAGGAATACTTTGACGGCCTGGCTTCAGCTCTGGGCGACTTTCCAACTCTACTTCAGTCGTCCACATTCGTCTTTGTCCCTGGCGACAATGACGGCTGGGTCTCTTCCTTTACAGCCGGTGCCTCTGTGCCCTTGCCACGAAAGCAAGTACCAGATATGTTCACATCAAGGATCCGTCGTGCTTTTGCGACAGCCAACGCCGAGACAGGGGCAAAATCAAACGGCGCCGCTGTATGGACCTCAAATCCAAGCCGAATCAGTCTATTCGGTCCCAACCACGAGCTTGTCCTCTTCAGAGACGATGTATCTGCTCGTCTACGCCGAGCTTCGGTACGCCTCAAGCCAAAAACCGACGAAGCCAATACCGACGAGGTACACGGTTCAAATGCTAACCCTCCTGACGATGTTCAGCCAATGGATATTGATGCTGCTCATCATGATGAACCCACTGCTAACGCTGCTGGCTCACCTGTCACGCCCCTCGTCCCTCATGACGTCCACGCCGCCCAGAAACTCGTCAAGACCATTCTCGATCAAGGATATCTCGCACCCTTCCGCCAGGCCATCCGTCCCGTGCATTGGGACTACTCCTCATCGTTACATTTATACCCACTGCCTACTGCCATGGTACTGCTTGACACAACAGCTCCACCATTTTGCATCACATACGAGGGGTGTCATGTCATGAACCCTGGCAGCGTGCTTGTGCCAGGGCGTAAGGGTGTTGCTCGATGGGTTGAGTACGATATTGGTCGCTTAGGCAGGTTAAGAGAATGTACAGTTTAGCATGTAACTTGATCTACACAATGTATCGGGAAAGGGCGTCATGGAATACGGGCATACTGGGTAATGACAGATATGAGATAGATAATTCATACCATGAATAGGGAACATTCAATAAGCACAATGACTTCATCAATAATATGTTGGGCTCCTGATAATAACGCCGTTTGTAACTTTTATCTACCCACGCAACGGAAAGAAATCGCCGAAAATACACCAAGCGATCATGCTAAGACGGCCAAGTCTAGTATCATGATATGGCTAAGTATGCAAAATGAGCGACTTCCCTAGTCAAACACACTCTTAAATCACTGCAACAGAAGTGCTTCTTCGTGCAAAACTCCATACAGACCCTCGATCTCGGCCCTCACCTTGTTCAACTCAGCCGCCACCTGCAGTGTCACGAGCGTGTATGCATATAGTAGCGCATAATCGCTCTCCTCGACAGTGAAAGGCGTTTCGTCTCCCAAAAAACCCGCATTCATGTGTTCCTTGCGGAACTGGTAAATTTTGCCCAAGAGCCGGTCCTTGTTGTTTTCAACAGTAGGGATAGCGTCTGTTAGGGGATACTCCAGCATAAGACACGATGCAATGACCTGAAAGACATGGCACAAACGCTGGCAAAGAAGAGTTCTCTCCGTACTTGTGTATTCTAGCAAGGCTCGCTCGCCATCTGTTAATCCGTGTCGCTTCGATGTGATGAGACGCATAGCGTAGAAACCATTGAGCATGTTTTTGGTAGACCGCATAATGCGGCCGTAGGCTGCATCTGGGAAGGGACCTCGAAGTTCAAATTCGGATTTTGCAGAAGTGCGCAGACTCTCGAGCTTAAAAGCTATCGCAATATCAGTATCAATAAAAAAAAAATTTAATAAAAAAAGCAAAGGCCAAAAGGAAGACTTACCATATCTTTGAAGAGCTGCCTGTTCACCCTCACGCATGTAGTCAAGCGTGTTGGGTGTGGTATCCTTTTGAAGCGACATCGTGAGCGGGCCACGCTTCCAGATGAGGCCCATTTGTAGATACAGGACAGAAAGACCTTCACGAAACTTCTTTCGGCCCGAGATAGGCCATAACAGTCGGCAAACAACAATGCCCCAAATAATACCCAGAGTAACTGAGACCACTCGGTGCCAGGCAATATCCAATATTAGAGGGTTTGCACCTCCTTCGTCGTCGTCGTCGTCGTCAACATCTTGCGAGATGCTATATGCATACAGTGTACTCACATTGTATGCCAGCAGAGCGATTCTACCAAGCGGTGCCTTCTTGATGACCAAAATCACATAGAAATTGAACAAAGCCACAAGGCCACCCAAGAACACCAGGGCAATGCCATTACCCTGGCTGACAGTCCAACATATTACAGCGAATGCTGCGCCAATAAGAGTACCCTTGAACCTAGCTGTTCCAGTAGTGTTTGCTGAGCCCGTTGTCATGGCTGCGACGATCATGAACGAAAGAAGTCCCCATTCGCCTCTCCATGTCTGGTAAATAGGTCTTGTGCTGGGTATGAAGGCGAGCATCGCCCAGAGCAGGGCACCAATTCCGACCTTAATGCCAAAGAGAATATCATCCCGAACGATAAATCGTGAGATCTTGAGCATTTTCTGGGCAAGCCTTTTCTTGACTCTGCTGGCCTGTGGAGCAGCATCCCAGTTGAAGGTATCTCGCCGCGCCACCATGGTGTCCGGGATTCCTTTTGGCATTTGTGATTTCCGCAGTCTGGGTACAGGTGGTTTTTGTATCAAACTCTCGCGCTCCGGGTCTTCGATGATGTTCTTGTCTGCGGGTTTGGTCCATTTAAAGTGCCTCCAGATTTTAAGCCAGCTCCAAGACCGCGAAGCAGTCTCGGTAGTATACCTGATGTCTTCTAATACATCTAAATATGCATCAATTTCTTCAGCCACAGCCTGCAAACTGAAAGAAAAGTGTCCGCATGCAGCAGCAACTTCCTCGATATCAGCTTGGGTCTCCTCAGAACGAACCCTTCCAATCTCGATCGAACGATAGAGTTCTTGCAAAGATCCTGATCTGGCGTTATTGTAAAGGTTGAGTGCATCACGTAAGCTCTCTCTCAGCTGTTCATTGATGACAACATCTTTATTAGGGTCTTTACCAAAGGCAGGTTCGCGCAGAATCTCCGACATGGTATGAGCCAGAGACTTGATCGATGGGCCAAGCATGCTGATGAAAAGTGCAAAGATATCTGAGGGTTCCTGGAAAGCGAGGGCTGTTTCCAGAACGGCATCCGACTTGCTTCTCGTCGCCTGCGGTTCCTCCTCGCTCTCTCCAGACTCATCAATATCTGAGAGTCTCCGCCCCTCACCCTCCATGTACGCAGAGATAGCGCGCGTCAAAGTGGGTGCCAGCCCAGTGGACTTGGGAGAAGGGAAAGAATCTACCAGATGAGGAACTTCTCGAAGTAGGGTAAACTGGTTCTCAAGGGCACTTCGCAGTCCTCCTATGGCCTGAGAGAGTGCTTCAACCGACCTTGACAGGCGTCTATCAAGTGGATAGAAAGATTCCCGGCCTAGTGCATAGTACTCAAATTTGGCTTCGCGGAGAGTTGAGTTGATTTTAGCATATGCACCGTTGTACCTTGCAGAAACCTGGCTATATTCATTTGTCCAGAACTCATCTTCAGTGCCGGTGAGAAAACCTTTTGTGATAGTGGAAAGTTTGTCGCCTAATGAGCTTGTAGCGGTCATGATAGACCTTCGCAGCACTCGCCTTGCCAAAATCTTCCAGACTAATACGTTGACGGCAAAAGTGCAAGTGATGCCAATGAGAAGCAGTTTCAAGACTTGGACGATCTTGTCGTCGTCAAAATAACCCCCCTGTACGCCCTCCTCTTTTGTAATCACTGAGATGATTGCGATGGAAGCCAAGGTGCAGCCGACATTGACGAGAGGACTGTTGAGTCTCTGCTTGACCCAAGCCACAAAGCCCAAGCCGCCGCCGATGCAGATGACAAGAATGAGGATATGAGCGGTAGCAGTCAATCCAAACTGAGTTCTCATGGCAATGGCGATTCCCATTGACAGCAATGAGATAACTTCGGCGTAGAGCACAGCAACAACTGCTATCACGGACGCCTCCAGCATGGAGCCGACAGTTCGGGCTGGGTGGAAGTAAACAGTAATAGTAGCTGAGACATGCTTTCCGTCTCTATGGCCGAGAAAAGCAGTCAAGGGTGGGTAATATGTGCCCAAACTCCCAAGGACATAGGCAAGAGTACATTTGAGAACTCCGTGGCCCTCTTCGGTATGTAGCCACAGCCATATCAAGATGAAGGCGGTTTTGACATTGTGTGTGATAATGTGTACACGATCCCCGATGGACTCGGCAGTCTCGAAGGATTGATATTTTGGTTTGTTGTCGGTATCGCTGGCGGGTGCTGCGTTGGTGGATGTGCGTAAAGAGAATTCCGATCTCGATCGTTCGCCAGTCCTGGGAATGACAAAGGTTCCGTTTTTGAGTTTCTGTCCGATACATCAGATATCTGCCCATTCTTGCTATTGTACACGGAGAGAAGCATAGATAAAGTAAAATTCGTACCGTTCGCTGAGAAGATCGTGGTTTGGGCGGCCATGCCAGGTTAGACGAACCTGTGGCGGAGCTCATGGTTGGTTGTTTTGGTAGTACTCGTGTCTGGAGTGGTGAGATAATGGTGAGGCGCGCTTCATTCTTCCTCGCTAGGTCTTAGAGCTCCATAAGAAAAGAGGCAATCACGGCAGTATCAGTTTGATGTACTTGAAAGTCCTTTTTTGAGGGAGTTTGAGAGATGAACAAGTTGGTTCGATGTGCGATTATTGGAACATGGATCGAGTAGGATGGATGAAAAGCAATGAGTGGAAACAATTTAGAGTACCTACCTCACCTTACCTTACCTGATACTTTAAGGATGACGCTGAGCATGTACAGAGTACCCCAGCTCAGTGGGGCTAAGACATTGCTTTTCCGGGCTAAGACAAAAAGATCTAGCCTCGATGCCAGGTATGCAACACTAAGAGATGCTTAGAATTAGCCAGCAATTTGCCTGCTTCATATCTGTAAAGAACTATTATCCAAAATACCAAGGCGCATATTTCTCCTACTGTATTGTGTCTTATCATTGACTTACTAGAACTAATAAGTGATCTTTGGGTTATCTGCCAGTGAATGAGAAGAGCCTCAATTTTACTACAGCCCCTAAGTCAGGGAATCGTTTGGAGCGATCTCTTAGCCTTAGTGGGGCATGCACACTCAGCGGCTGTGCCCCGTTGATTAAACTTGGATGGGCATGAGATCTTGAAAGCTACAAGGGACAAGCACTTTCATCCAGCCATTCAAGCTCGTGGCTAATCACAAGATCACCAGGAACGAAAAAATAGTATCAGAAGACAAGCCTTTCCTATTATTGCGATGTCAACTAACTGGTCAAAGCTGTATCACCAACAGCTATGTCTTTTCTTTGTTTCATCGTGTGACCCGAAACTCAACACTCTCAGCATTACCATAGAGTTTGTCCAAGTCATTGATCCAGTGAAACAAGCAAGATCCGCATCCGCTCCTCACACCAAAAACGTTCAACTCGACCAGCTGCGATGTCTTGTCTGCCTCATCGTAGAATACATCGAACGACAGCCCTTGACTTAATAACAGCTGATCCATCTCCTTGTTCGGGTTCAAATCTTGAAGGATATCTTTGTGAATCTTTTGAATGCCTTTCCATACCTCGTCCACCACTTTGGTGCAAAATTCAGGTTCTTCACCGCCAAAGAACCAAGGTTTGTGCCAACAATACTGACTTACTGCTGAGATGACTCCAGCCCCCGGCGCGCAGTACACTCGATACTCTCTTTTACTCCCCATGCGACAATTGAAAGGGAGAAAGATTAAGTCAACAGTTTTGCTTCCCTCCTCGAGACTCTTCGATATTGCATTCTGGGCTCGCTGCGATGTGGTCAAACGAATAATGATATCGTTTGGTGAGTGAAGTGATAGCCTGCCCGGGACAGTTTGGCGACCATCTTTTGGTGAGCAATGATCCAAACGCATGAAGAGCCCCTCAGGTGGGAACTTTAGTGGTAGATGCGGAATAATCTCTTCACCAATATCTTCTTGATATGCTCGGTTGAGTTCACCAGTGATGATAGAACTCCCTGATGCCTCTACAAGGAGCCTGGCCTGTGCTGGTGTGAGCTTGACGATCTGTGCTTCATCTTGGCCAAGGTTCCGTGTTTTAAGAATCAAAGGCAGCCATCGCTTAAAAGAATAGGGTGCCTCTGATGGGCGCGAAAGATGTTGATCCCTCTTTTGAACTGGGATTTCTTCAACAGAATGAAAGCAGGTATTGAATTTGGTGGGTGGCATATTCTGACAGTCTAGTTCGACTTCGCTGTAGTTGATTTGAGTTAGATGCATCACGTTGGATGTGCTTTCCTCCATTATGCTGCTCTTTTCTTGTTCTTTTTCTTTTTGCAAATGCTTCTTATAGAAGTTGGATTTTTGTTGAACAAGGGGAAAAAATTGAATGGAAGATTTAACTTGTGTGAGATCAATTTTATTTTCTCTGGTACCTAACGGCCCGCCGCCAGTGTTCTACAATGTGCACAGAATACCTCCATACTAACCTACCCTAGGTACTACCTAAGAGGTAGGTAATCAAGGACTTTATTTTAGTCTGTAAAATTCAAAGTCTCCTAGCTTTTCGAAATCGTATCGAAGCGAATTACTTCTTAATAATACTTGGGTTTCGTTATCAAGGCCCAGTATTCATATGATGGACCTTCACAAACTTGACTCTCAAGGAACGCCTGTCCGTTTTCCAGACTGTTGCCTCAGCCTTTCATTCAAGTTGCTTCGACTTTTAACTGGTATATTCTCCAACGCTACGCTCCCGAAAGAAACACCATCTGTTCTCTCAATAGGAAGTGGATCCGGCTTGCTTGAAGCTCTTTTACTCGCTCATGTGCAGTCACAGCCTCAACGAGATGACTCTTGTGTTTTCAACATAGAGGGTGTGGAAGTTCAGCAGCTGGGTAGGAAAGACGCAGTCAACAGATATCTTCCGGAACAAGCTATCTACACGGTTCGCGGTAGCTGGGACGTTGTTTCAAGGCTGCAAGATTCAGATGTGACATCTCTGATGTTTGTCTATCCACGCCAACCCGCTTTGATCTCGGAATACATCAAAGTCATTGCTGAGCAGGATCTGAAAGTCCAAGTCATTGTGTGGCTGGGACCAATGGCTGATTGGGTAGTATTTGAGTCTTGTTTCAGCGCTGGATATGGAAAATGCCAATTTGAGGTTGCTGAAAAAAAGCATGGGATGGCAGCCGGACTTGAAGCGTACGAGTCTATGGCAGTGGTGAAGAGAATAAGCCATATCTCTGGTGACATATCTGAACAAACTGAGCCATCAGCCAGCACACTTTCGGATAAAGCCTCAGAATAACAGAAAATACTCTTTAAGCATTTTATTGGGAAAGAAAGAGACGCATAGAGACCCCCCCCCCCAGAGAACGTTGAGAGAGCCATATGAAATACTGGATGTGGGAAAATGGGCAACCGTTCCATGGACGAGGTGACCCAATAGACTACATAGTGCAGAGCCATTTACTGCCTGAATGATCTCGCCAAGCTTCAGTGCGCAAAAACCTGTCCATAATATCTGTGAAGTTAAAACTGGGTTTCTTAAACCGCATCTATTGCAACGCAATAGATCGTGGCTGATGGTACTGGATAAATACAATACCTGATCCTACTCTTAGCCCAGGTTCTCTCTGTCTCCACCCCTAAAGTAGAAGCGTCATCTCTGAGTCAAAGCACTCATTGTCCTTGTCAACCGCTCTCCCTTTCATGACCGAGGAAAACAACAAAGCCAGACGGGAGGTTTATTCCAATGGAGTCAAGTAACATAATTTCTAACAGCAACACAGGCTCTAACCCTACCAGAGCTCCGAAGCGACCTTTTCAATATCATCTTCTTCCACACCCCGAAGCTCAGCTTTACGCTACGCCGTGTAGTCTCCATCATGAAATCGTCATCTCCGAAGAGATTTATACCACTGAAAAAAGGGAACCATAGCCTCCCTAGTGGCACTCCCAGTCTCCGAGGAGTGGTCTTTGATATGGATGGTACACTTTGGTAGGATCTGCACTCCCCTTGTCTACCTATGTTATCTGGCTCGGATGTCTACCCTACACGCGAATAGTGAGCCTATCTGTATTCCCGCTGCCAGGTTTTCTTAGAAAGCGATTCATGGGTTTATCTGGACGTACAGAGTCACTCTATGAGAACGAGTAATCTGGTATATTGAACGCATAGCTAATTCATGTTATAGTGAACCTCAAACATACATGTTTAAGGAAATGCGAGATGTCTTAGGTATCTCTAGAACAACAGATATTCTTGACTATATCGATACTCTTCCCAACTCCGAGAAAGAGAATGCGCTCGAGTCTATTCGTAACATTGAGCGCGAAGCTATGAAAACACAAATTGCTCAACCAGGCCTTATGACCCTCATGGCGTACCTCGATGCCAACTCCATCCCCAAGGCTATATGCACCCGCAATTTTGACGTTCCCGTCCAGAATCTTATGGAAAAGTTCCTCGAGGGTTCCCGTTTCCACCCCATTGTCACACGAGATTTTCGACCCCCTAAGCCTGATCCCGCCGGCATCTTGCACATCGCTAAAGATTGGGGCTTGAAAGACGAGGCTGGTGAGGGAGATGCCACTGGGCTCATAATGGTGGGCGACTCTATTGACGACATGACAGCAGGCAGAAGGGCAGGAGCGGCCACTGTGTTGCTCGTAAATGATGTGAACCGGGCATTGGCTGAGCATGCGCATACTGACCTGGTCATCACTACACTGGATGAGCTAGTTGATATCCTTGAACATGGTTTTGTTGGCAGAGAAGTCGATTCAGAATAACACATGCTGAATGGAGCCTCTCATGAACTCAAGAAACTAGTCACATCTAATAACATCTCTCTTCACAAGCCAGTTTAATGATTCTCAAATGGCTTCTCAACCGTAAATTCATTTATTTAGGTTTCCTACATGGGCCAAGTGTCTGTTCATGATGACCCTCTACCATACAGCTAGACACAGCAAATAAACCCTTGGGAATCGAGATCAACAGAGACTATCGTCTCCTCAAATAAAGTAGACCAGGTCCATGGTTTTTTTAAGACGACATATGTAGCGATTCAAGTGTAGTGATCTGGCCAGAGACCACATTAAAGGTTTCAAAACAGTGCGCCAAGGTATGCTAAATGACTTTCAGGGTTGGACCGCTGTTCCAATATGTTCGGGAAGGTTATTGCCGAGGTACGGAGCTTTTGGGAACGCCTTAAATAGGGGTGCTTTAAGATATGTTATAGCTGGGGTTAGGCGGCAATCCAAAGGTTGCCTGTCTTCGGTTTTCCCTTCGCAGCTCATCAGGAGTCTCCTTTCGAGGCGGCGGAGGGGGGAGAGGACCACCTGGGGGTGCCGGTCGAACAGGTAGGCTGAATGTTGCAGCGTTTGCGCTCACAGGGCCGGCACTGTCGGGATAGCCTGGAGCCTTGGGAATAGAATTTGTGGTGACAACCCTAGGTCCCAGCCCAGGGTGTGCGGAAGCTGGTGTGCGTGAAGAGGCGTGGCCATTACGAGGCGGTGATCGACTCTGGCTTGATCCATATTGATCCCGAGGGGAGATGATGCCGGCGCCACCGATAGGGATCTCGCCAGAAGTGGGAGTGTGAGAGCGCTCTTCAGGTTGAGCCTGTGCCTGAGACTGAGCCTGTTGGGACTGAGTGGGCGAGTCGCTTGAACGGAGAAGATCCTGAGTTGCAGGAGAAAGCTGAGGTGCCAAGTGGGACTTCCTGTTGTCACGCTCCATCATACCGACAGCCCACTCCCTAAGATCGACTGGCGTACGCTTAGCGGCTTGCACGAAATGGTCACGGTCCTGACAGCATTAGCAAATAGTCCAAAACAAGGATAAAGGGCTTTTCTTACAAAGAGCTCCTGAGGAGTGGGCCGACGCTCAGGCTCCTTGTAAAGACACTTCTGAATCATGTCATCGAGGATGCTAGGGAAAGCATCACTCTTGGGAAGCTTTGGGGCTGGTTCATGGACAATCTGTTGCAGCAAGTCTAGAATACCAGCGGGAGCGCAATCACCATCTGAGAGTTGCTCACTGGCCGCAAAGGGGAACTTGCCGATAGCGAGTTCCATGATACTGAGGCCAAAGCTCCAGACATCCGATTTAACCGTGTATTTTTCACCCTGGATTCTTTCAGGTGCCATGTAGGTGGAAGTTCCGACGAAAGTGTCAGCGATTGAGTTGACAAGCTCACCAGAAACACCAAAGTCGCAGAGCTTGATCGAACCCCTCGAGTTCACTAGAATGTTGGATGGCTTGATATCGCGATGCATGATATGGTGCTTCGTGTAGAGATATGTCAAACCGCCTAGAGTTGCTTCTGCAATTTTACCTAGAACATCAACTCGGACAGGGCCGAAGACTCTTGACACTCGATCAAGTGAGCTGGTCCAACGTTAGCTACTATACTATCGCGGGCATGCTGTATTCCAACTCACCCAACATCCATATACTCCATGCACATAATAACATCGTTATTAGGGGTTAGGAAAGCACCGTAGAATGTCACGATGTAGTCAGAGTGACAGCCATGCATAATCTGAAGTTCGCGAACGATTCGCTTCCGAATTTCTCGCTTGGCCTCCACATGAATAACCTAATAGATGGATTAGCAAAGTTTTACTTTCAGGTTAAACAGACATACCTTGCGGGCCATGACAGTTCCGGTTGTTAGGTGCTTGACTTTGCTGACCGTGCCACCGTTACCGGATCCCAACTCCTTGAGAATTTCGAGATCCTCGGGCCTCAAGTCTAGTTTGTACTCGATCCCAATCTCCAACTGTTCGTCCTTTCCTGCATCTTGGCTTCCGCTGTATTCATGATTGTTGGTTTCGGCGGTTGGTGGGGGTCGAGGGGCAGCCGCTTTGAGCGCAAGACCTTTGACATTCTTGCGCTTCATCGAGCGCGGAGCAAATGGATCGGCCATGTTGGAGAGAATGTAAGATCGCGGTCGGATGACGAAGAGAGATCGAAAAACCGAAGCGAAGCCGGATGTTGCAAGGCCGAAAGTTTAGTTAGGCTGAACCAGCCGGGTGCGGGCTGATCTATTCGTGGAGGGTGGCCAACGGCAGAGGAAGGCTTCAAAGAGCTGGAGAGGGAGGATATTTGTGCCGGGCCGCACAAATTATCGATCAGATCGAGGCAGCCGTAAATGACTCGGTCGCAGTTTCCAAGCCTGACCGGATATAGACCAAATAGAAACAGCTGGTCTGGCGTTGAGATGTTGCTAGGCCGGCGCACGTTATTCTCGGGCCGTAGCGGGAGGTCTATATTCTATCGCCAAGAAAAGAGGATCTTGTAGACGATGGTGAGAAAAGAACCCAAAGAAAACCTTTCAACCAGAGTTAATCGTGGGCTATCAGGAGCGTCTATGAAAAGCGCCGCTGAAGATTGCGAATAGGAGATTTGTTCCGGTCTCTTTCACGGTTTCTGGCTGGTTAGGCGCAGACAGTGGAGGGCGGGGTCTAGCCAGCGACAACGTGACGAGAGTGGCTGGAGTTGCGCTGTGAGGGAGTTGGAGGCGCAACAAAACACAAAAGGAAGACGACGCTGGGCGGCAAACTAAGAGGGGAAAGGGAAGAGGAGATGAGAACTTTGGCGATATGATCAAGACTTCTTTATAACCATGAAAAGAACAGGAGTTACACTGATTGCTAGGCGGATTTGAAATTATGTACCTGAAATCTAGTGGGCCATTCATTCGCCGCAAGGGGAGACCACGGAGTAAAGACATGGAGGCAAGCACCCATCAACACGGAGTAATTATACATCCATACCTACCGTACCTGAGCGAGGCCCAAGCCCAAGTCCCAACTTCCAGGAGGCGACGCCCTGGCAGTCTGACTGGGTAGCTAGGCTGGCTACTGGCCATATACCAGGAGCTTGAGACACTCCACGCCTCGAGCTCCGTACAGTTATCGATTCAGAACTGTGATAAGATAGCGCAGCATTGTCGTTGGTCATGTGTGATCATTCATTAGCCCGTACATTAGATTGATATGACAAGTCAAACCTTGTACTCGGCTCAGGTTTACCTATCAACCATCTCTCTGCTAATGTCAACGGTCACAATATCATCTTGTATGACTTGAATAAGGAACCACAAAGATGCGATTGGAATAGGGGCTCGGGAGCTGGGGCCAAAGAAACAGACGATGGATCAGACACTGGGCGATTCAAACATGCTCAAGTCAACACTTGGGCCACCAGCCCAGATACGATTGAAGTTAATATCATTATTAGCAGGTCAGTAATAGTTCAAAGAATTCATTACCACTTGCATCCCATAACAACGATATGACTCGCTATAAATGGAGTTATCAATCACATCGCATCATACCGATCTTATACCAGCCCATAACTAGGCGGATTAGTAGGCAAGGTACCTAGGCAGCTGGTAAGTTAGTAGGTACTGCAGTAAACAAGCCTATAACGATATTACAATTCACAGGGTTTGCATTGTTATAAAGTGGGTTATCACTATTTTTTGCATAGATAAGGACTAGAACCCGCTTTTGTTAGGCTGATAAGCTTGGCCGGGGGGTGTAGGCACCTAGGCCTACACCTCTTCCACTATCAGCCTACCAAGATTTAGGGGGTGGCGCCTTCGAACATGGGTAGAGAATCGTTATAATGAGAAGACACTTTTCTGCACTAATATATATAAAAAGGCAAAAAAAATACTTAACGGGGGAAGGGGCGTGAAGTGGAGCCTTGCTATACTTACTTGATCGATACTTCGGATTCGGAATATTGTACCTCCGATGTCGCATCCTTGCCAGGCGCGACAAGGCTGCACGTGTAGCTCTGCAGCGCATCGCCAAAAATTCCCAAATTTCAGAAGCTTTCATTCAAAGGCACACGTCCTAATTTTCCCCCTTCTTCATTATCTCTTTTTTAATAACGAGATTGGAGAGCTAGTCCACTTGCACGCCATCGTATTGCCTTTCCAACATCCAAATCCTCGACGACTAAAGCAGACAAAGAAAGCTTTGTTGCCTGCGCGGCAGCATCGCAAGTCGCCAAGATGAGCAACAGCATGCGCGACCTAATCTCCGGTGAGGCTGAGTTGGACGAGGAGGAGGACGAGTCCTTTGATGAGGGCGGCCAGGAGCAGCGTAGACGGAAGGCTGCGATGGAAGACTCTAGCGAGGAGGAGGAAGACGATGATGATGAGGAGGAAGCTCGCAAGGTTAGTTGCTTGTCGTGAACTATGAACAATTAGCAAGTCTCTGACTCACAGCTTCTAGGTTCGCGAAGGCTTTATCGTTGATGAGGATGAAGATGAAGAAGAAGGCGGCGAGTCCGATGGCGACGTGCGCCCCGTACACAAGAGAAAACGGAAACATCGCGATCGCGAAGAAGAAGAACAACTTGACGAGGAAGATCTGGATCTGATTGGTGAACAATTTGGTGAACGACCTAAGACCCAGACGCAGGTAAGCTCCCCCTTGGTGCCTCTGAAGTGGCCGTGGCTGGGCAACCCCTTAATATCATATCCAGTCCAAGTTCAAGCGCCTTAAACGTGGTTATCGCGAGGAAGACCGAGGCAATCAGCGCCGTGGTCTGGACGACATCTTCTCAGACGAAGACGAGGACGCAGGCGAACAGCGACCATATGGCAGATCATACCGTCAAGCCGACGAATTCGACGATTTTATCGAGGAGGATTTCCCCGAAGACCCCGAAGAATTAGAGCAACAACGGGAAGATGCCGAGGTTGCTCGCCCCAGAGACCGCGTCATTGGAAACATCGCCGATACTGCTAACCTAGATAAGGATGCACTGGACGACATGGAGGCAATCTTTGGCAACGGCGAAGACTACGATTGGGCTCTGCAGATGGAAGAAGAGGAGGAAGATCGCGAAAGAGAAGAACAAGCTATCGAGTTGAAGGACGTGTTCGAGCCGTCACAGCTAAAGGAGAAGCTCTTAACCGATGAAGACAACGAGATTCGTTTCACTGATGAGCCCGAGCGATTTCAACTCGATAGAAAGACCTTCAAGGGCCTCCAGCTTACGGCAGAACAATTCAGGGAGGAGGCACGGTGGATCACCAACCAGCTGTGGCCAAAGAAGAATCTGTCGGCTGAGCTGCAGAGCCCATTCGGCAAAGCTGTGGGCAAAGTCCTCGAGTTCTTCATCGTCGACGAGGTTGAGGTGCCTTATGTGTTCCAGCACCGCAAAGACTACCTGCTGCATACCCGAAAGACGCGGAATCCAAATCGTGATGACCCCGATGCCCCAGAATACGTTATCAGCGCGGACAAACTTTTGAACCAAGACGACCTTTGGAAGATTTTGGAATTGGACATCAAGTTTCGGTCTTTCGTGGACAAGAGGAATGCTCTCGAGAAGACATTCGAAAACCTCAAGGGATTGGAAATTCATGATTCGATTGTGGAGGAGATGATTCCCGAGGCGACGACCATGGAAGAACTTCAAGATCTTCAAGACTATTTGCAGTTCCAGTATGGCCCACAGCTGAAAGACCTTGCTGCAATGGCTGGGAACCTCTCACTAACAAAGCGGCCGGGCTCAAAATCAAACTTGCTCGAAAGAGTCCGTCAAGGCAAGGCCTACGGCTTCGTTCGCGCTTATGGTATTTCAGCAGACCAGCTTGCCAAAAATGCCTTGCGACATGGGAAGAAGGTCACTCCTGACGACGATGCCCAATATCCCATGGACTTGGCGGACAGCTTGATTGACGACAACTTCGACACCGGCGATCAAGTGATGAATGCAGCTCGACAGATGTACTCCGAAGAACTGTTCGTCAGCCCCAGGATGCGCAAATATTTCCGAAACTCGTACTACCAAGCTGCCGAGATCAGCTGCCGACGAACCGAGAAGGGTCTGCGCAGGATCGACGACTCTCACCCTTACTACGAGATTAAGTACTTACAGAACCAGGCCATTCCTGACCTGGTCCACCACCCAGAGCTTTTCTTAAAGTTGATGAAGGCCGAGGAGGAAGGCCTTGTTACTATCACGCTCGGTATGCCAGCCCAAATTGATTTCCGGAGACAACTGTATCAGGAGTTCGAATCTGAGAACTTTAGCGACCGAGCTGAGCAGTGGCGAGAGGAGCGCAAGAAGGTGCTTGACCTTGCCTATCCTAAATTGGAGAGGATCATTGCGAAGAACGTCAAAGAAGTCATCCGAACTTTCTGCCAAGATGAAGTTCTCAAGATGTGTCGAGAGGAGTACGCTAAGCGACTTGATCAAGCCCCATACAAGCCGAAGGGCATGATCCTGGGCACCACGCCTCGCGTCCTGGTCCTCTCTAACGGCATGGCTGACCCTGCTCGCGATCCTGTTTGCTGGGCGTGGGTAGAGGAAGATGGACGAGTGATTGAGCAGGGAAAACTCGGAAACCTTGCCCGAGACGAGCGCCAGCGAGAAGAATTTGAGGAGCTCGTTAAGCGTCGTCGACCTGACGTGATCGGCGTTGGTGGCTGGTCTGCTGAGACGGCCAAGTTAGTGCGCGATCTAGAGGGTCTTGTCAGCGAGAAGGGCCTTATGGGGCCTGAGTTTGAAGACCCCGACACCAACGACTATCGCACTGAGCCACTGGAGGTTGTGGTGGTCAATGACGAGGTCGCTCGTTTGTACAAGGATAGCCCTCGTGCGCTTGCCGAGCATCCAAGTCTCAACCCAGTTACAAGGTACTGTGTTGCTCTAGCACGATATATGCAGAACCCTATGAAGGAGTATGCTGCTCTCGGCAAAGACGTCACGTCCCTTTCTTATCACCCATGCCAAAACCTTCTTCCCCCGGATAAGTTGGCCAAATATCTCGATTCTGCTATGGTTGACATGGTCAATCTCTGCGGTGTTGACATTAACGAGGCCATGAATGACAGCTATACCGCTAATCTCCTCCCTTATGTGTCCGGTTTGGGTCCTCGTAAGGCCACGAGCGTCATCAAGGCTATCAACGCTAATGGTGGTGCTGTGGGCACGAGGGACGAACTCGTGGGTGATCCTGACAGTGGCAAGCTGCCGGTCGTTGGTCCCAGAGTTTGGAACAACTGCGCTAGTTTCCTCTTCATTGAGTACGAGGCCACAAACCCCTCCTCAGATCCGCTGGACAACACACGAGTGCATCCTGAAGACTACGAACTCGGCCGCAAAATGGCTGCCGATGCTCTTGAGCTTGACGAGGAGGATGTCAAGGCCGAAACTGATGAGAACGGGCCAGGCGCTATTGTTCGCAAGCTTTTCAAGCAAGATGAGCAGGACAAGGTGAACGAGCTGGTCTTGGAGGAGTATGCAGAGCAGCTGGAGAGAAACTACAGCCAGCGCAAGCGAGCTACTTTGGAGACAATCCGTGCCGAACTTCAGGCCCCATACGAAGAACTCCGGCGAAACTTTGCTCTGCTGACAGCGTCAGAAATCTTCACCATGTGCACTGGTGAAACCAAGGAGACTCTATGCGAGGGCATGATCGTCCCCGTCAACGTGCGGGTTGTCAAGGATGACTTCGCCATTGTCAAGCTTGACTGTGGTATTGAGGGTCGAGTTGAGGGTCATGAGGTTACCCACCGCTCGTCAATCAAGGAGGTCTTGAGTTCTGGACAGACGGCACAGGCCAAGATCTTGGATATCAATTACAAGGATTTCATGGCCAAGCTGTCGATGCGAGAGGAAACCCTGCGCATTCCATACAAACGACCGATCAACCTCGGTCGCGACGGATGGGACTATGTCCTCGAGGCAGCAGACAAGGAAGAACTGCGAGAAAAAGACAAGACCACTGGGCGAACTCAGCGTGTCGTCAAGCACCCTAATTTCAAACCGTTCAATGGTTTACAGGCCGAAGAATATCTGGGATCTCAACCGAATGGCGAGGTCATCATTCGACCTTCATCCAAGGGTAACGACCATCTGGCGGTCACTTGGAAGGTAGCGGATGGCGTGTACCAGCACATTGACGTCCTTGAGATGCAAAAAGAGACAGAGTTCTCGGTTGGCAAGCTGTTGCGTGTGGGTGGCAAGTACACATACTCCGACCTGGACGAGTTGATCGTGGAGCATGTCAAGGCCATGGCGCGCAAGGTGGAGGAGTTGATGCGACACGACAAGTACCAGAACCGATCTCGGGGAGAGACGGGTAAGTTCTCACACAACATTGGAATTGATAGACATGGTACTAACAATGACCTCAGAAAAATGGCTTACCACGTACATCGACGCCAACCCCAACCGATCAGCATACGCTTTCTGCATCGACACCAAGCACCCTGGATACTTCTGGTTGTGTTTCAAGGCTAGTAGGACAGCCAAGGTGATTGCACTGCCGGTGCGCGCGATTCCACAGGGGTTTGAGCTCAAGGGGTATCAATACCCTGACATGCGTGCGCTCTGCAACGGATTCAAGCTGCGTTATCAGAATGAATTCTCTAAGATGGGTCACCGTTAGGAAGTGAGGACCTATCGTTATAACATGCACAGGGGATATAGAGAGGGATGAGAGGGAGAAATGCATATGTTTGATTACGCAGAATGGGCATTTTCTGGGACGAGGATAAGGTTGCAACTGTATTATTGAGGCGCAAGTCGACGAAATTTCTTTACCGAATGAGTCAGGGGATGTATTAGACGTCTTGATACGGCAAGTAAGAAAACAAAATAGCAATTAAGATAAGCTAATTTGATCTGTTTTGATGAGCATGATGATAGTTCTCGATCATTTAGGTGTGCAGAAACTTGCGGGATACTGACATATAACTCTATTATTTCTTACCTAGGTATCGAGACGAATGGGCTACTTGTAGGCCTTGGGACAGTCTACAGCGGGACCGTACACATGGAACTTCATAAGAGCCACCTCAAGTCTCGATGGAATCTGATTTGTATTGACAATGGATGATTTGGGCATGTCCTGTCCTGTAGGGAAAGAGTTCCGGCTACGCCATCATGGAGATGAAGCGATTCAGATGACGTGAACCAAAATTAGACACCATCATGACGTGTCAAGAACGGCTGCACTCCGAGGCTACTCAGAGAATGAACTCCAGTTAATGCTGGGCATCAGGTTCCGCAATTCTCTAAGAGCTTTGAACACTTGTCCTTTTAAACAGGCAACTTCAGTTGTTACGAACTCGGCCATAAGAATGGACTAAGCAGGAAGATCATGGGACTCGAACTGACTCTTTGGCGGTCTTTCTTGAACCAAGAAACCTGTAGGGGGCATATCATGAGTGGCGATCTGTAGCTAGAGGTCTTCAAAAGAACCCCCTGAAATGGATTCAAAAGCTCTAAGTCAATTGATGCCTGTAATTGGCGGGTTCCTGGTGATATTCAAGATGGGCCGATGGGAGGGTCATGTGCACCTGAGCTTCAAGTGGGCGCTGAGTCAGTCCTTGAGGCCCACATCATTGATGATTGAGCCGAGGAGGTTGGAGACTGGAGCGGTATCGGAGTTGCGGATAACGAGGCCGAAAACGTATCGAAATCTGCCACTCGGTATGATATCGTGGGGTCCTTCTGCCTCGAATCATGGGAATTGAGACTGGCAGATACGGGAGTTAAAGATGACTGACTGTAGGTAGCTTTCGGTGCCTGAGCAAGGCTTGTCACGACATAAAAGCGGCGGGTTAAGATTGAGTTTCCTCAATGTAAATTCATCAAAGTTGCCTGCCATTCTCAGCCCTGCCTTGATGCAAGATGACAGATATCTTGCTATTATTGCATGGCCGCTCTTATTGCTACAGTATCAGACAGACAAAGTGACACCCAACAGTGCCTGCGTGCCTTACCCCAGATCCTGCCCCGTAATTTTAAGCGGAACACTCGGTTCCATGGATGGTTTGTATGGTTGTGGGACAAGATGCTTCCCCCTACCGCCGAAACAACGAGTCCAGCCAAGCGCCGCAAGAGTTGGACACTAAGACCCTTGTGCAGATTGCAGAAGCATACCGACGTCAGTTTTCTCTACGCTCAGCCACGAGATCAGTCACCTGCCATAGCTGCATAGGTGGGATTGTTGTACAGGTCCTCTGTGTGCAAGTTGGCAATGGTGCAATTGACTTGAATGAGAACTGACACTTAGCAAGACGGTAAGACCCTGCGTTTGCAGCAACCAGTACCCAGATACCTAGCCTGGGTGAGTACAAGCTTGATGATGATGCTGGACAAGATTAAACGTTGGGGCATGTGCGGGTAATGGTAAGTACCCCTCCTCCCCATAATAGAGCTTGTAGCTCAGAGCTAAGAGCACGGTGGGAGGCTGAATTCCATTGAGCCCGATCACCAGGAGAAATGGCACGAGGAACGCCATGATGATGGAATTGCACACTTTCGCATTCGATACAACTAATTGATATTCTGTTCAAACTAGACAGTTCCTCAACATAGAATGGTGCTGCAATGTTGCTGAGGTGCTCCCCCGCAATTGTAACGTGCTTTCAACTTCCAAGTCAAGCTGGCTGTTACTGTACGTTGGCTGGTGTCGTTGGACCACAGAGTTCGGCCAGCGGCTGCTTGCGCAAGGTCACGCGATAGACAGACGGGATGGGACATACCAGACCCGCTTATTGGGGTCACTAGATGCCCAGCTGGGGGGAGAAGTGGGTCCTAGACTGAGGCGCTGTTGCACTTGCACTGGGTGAGTCTCAAGGTCTGGGTCTTGTCCATGATGGATCATCATGAGCAAAGGCAAATCTACGCTGCCCATGAGCTGACTCCTCCCGCGTTTCCTTTCCGTAAATCGCAATTGCCCAATTGAAGGGCTCCCACCCGTTGGGGGAGCTTCCAGCTTCCTTCGGAGTAAACAGACGCTGCGGGAAAGAACATCGGACTGCAATGAGCTGATTGGATACAGGGTGATGCCATCACGCATCGTCCCTCGCGTGACCCTCGGGATATAAAGGCAAGCTTCCCTTCCAATAATGTAGGTATGTCTCTGAATCACAGATAATAAATCTTCTTTCTTTATCTCGAATCAACCGACACTCATCTTACATTGAACTCCTTGTATTACCAACGCTCGAGATACCCTCCTATCTCATCTGACCTGACGACTACTCAACGTACACTACACCTCTGCTCACTTTTAAATCCAACATCAGCAATTTGTCTCCCTTGTTTACAGTGCTTCTCTCTCGAGCTGTAACTACTTTGGAAACGATTAGCTGGGCTAGAACAACAATAACTCGTCTCACGCATCCCAAGATCTCGACCGCAGCATTCAACACATCAACTCGCATTAATTCTGCACCCTCTTCATCCTACAAAAGTCAGTTTCTCATCTTATTCTCAGTCGTCTCATCACATCTATATATACCCTGCTTGTTTCTCCTTTCTCCGTATACTGGCGTATGTACACGGAGTACATAGACACCCCGCACCTAGGGGTAGCTAGACTCACTTGCCCGAAGGCATGTTCATGTACACTGGCAATTGCCGTTTGGTGACGTTTGGCGCAGCGTCCAATCCGTTTAAAAGCCATCGAGCTCCCTTTTGAATCCTCACCTGTCTTGACCCCTCTTTCCATCATTCATCATCCTGATCATCGTTCTGCATCTTTCATCTTCTCATATCATCACAAAACCTCCACATACTATTCACATCTCCTTCACATCTACTCACAAGTCAGGCTGACCCCGTTCACCTAACTTGCAACTCTATACTGACGAGACTGCTTATAGTGACCCGATCTCACAAGGCCAACGACCGCGACCACAAGGGCATTGCCGAGGGGACTGCGCTCCCTACGGAAACTGTCCCTCGCTTCTTTGGAAAAAATGGCTTTGCCGATGTCGACCCCAAGAAGGTGAAGAAGGACGGCTCTGGCCGAGGCAACTGGTATGTTACCCCAAAAGACACCCTTGTATAGTCTCCACAGTTCACTTACATGATGCATAGGGGAACCGTCAACGATGACATCGCCGACGAGCAGTTCACTTTCACAAACGCTCGTCGCCGCTCAAACAGTAGCAGTTTCTCTCACCACGTGACCGATTTCAAGACCAAGTTTGAGGTCAACGAGCCCGAGCCTGTCTTCGAGGAGTCGCTCCACGGCCCCGAGGAGGAGGATCATGAAGACCTCACCAAGACCGACTCCTCTGAGAGCGGCCGATCCTCATCCTAATCGAACAATTGCATCCTCACTGAGAGATCGGTAGTCACTGCTTCTTGCCTCTATACAATAGTAGCGGCATCCTTGAGGGTCCATATGTATTGGAATTACGATGCAAGCTCGATCTTTCCTTACAACTACGAAACGACATGAGATGAACGAATCAAACAAACACAAATAACACTGCCTTCTAGCAGGAACTACAGATCAAATGGCTTGGGCATCATGGACAGGGATACAGATGGAGTTGAGGGACCCTCGTGACATACAGATCTCTGCGTGGATCATGGCTTTATAACCGCCTGCGAAATTATCTTTCCGGCGAAACGATGTATTACTGTATCATTATCTTAGGTGTCACATCAAGGCGAACAATATGGTTGCTGGTAGCCGAAACAGGCACAGCTAATATCAAACAAAAATTCTCTATACCGTTGGCATAAGTGATGATAAACAGATTGTCCTGGCTACCAATTCCCCCATATTGCTCGCTTCTAGATTGTGAACAATTAACTCTGGATACCCCGCTCCTTTAAGCTCGTTAACTGGTCCTCATCCACCTCCTTGATAGCGCAGTGTCGATCGCTCGCTTTGCTCTCATCCAATTGCTTTAGAGTGGTGGTGCCCCGAGAGCTGAGCGCCCAGTGCCGCTCACAATGCACCTGGCACTGGGAGGAACCCTTTGGTCTCAGAGCGTGCTGAGGTGTACGCAGAGTTATCTTTCTGATAAGCCTTTTGTCCTCTGTAAGTTACAGACTGTAACTGTTGGATCACTTGTTGCCTGATGTTGCGAATGATAGCAATGATATGCGTTTTGGATGTTTTCTGGAGGCAATGGTAGTCACTAATTGATACCCTGAGATACCAAATGGAAACATTCGATCGCGACCCGTGTAACTATGCTCGCCTCCTCGAGTTCAAAGAACAAGAAGTCAGAAATCCTTACAGATAAACCTCCCCTTAGTTTCAACAAAATACGTACTCGGTGCTCAATACATCTTGGGGGGTTTAGTTGATATAATAGTGTAAGATGATATTAATTCAATGAAGATATAATTCCAAGGTTACTAGGTAAGGTACTATAGTGACTCAACTGCCGGGCACCTTCTCAGGTCCTGTCAAACGACCATTTCTTGACGTCAATAACGTCGGGTCGTTGGCCTTATCGCGAGGTACCTATCTAGCATACATTACAGACGTCTCCTCAGTGGGGCACACGACCCCATCACCATGCGTCCTCAATCCCTCATGGCCCGCTGCGGCACCACTAAAATTACAAGGGTTGCTGCACTCTTGCAGCTCCCCCGCGTGCTTTTGTGCCAAGTCAAGCCACCAAGGCTGAAGGAACTGGCCTGCATGAGGCTGTTGTGTGGTCTGTGCGCATTCCTCCTTTCTCAACCAACCTGAAATTTCGTGGCTGCGAGGCTGCGATTTCGCACTTGCATCTCGAAGCTTTTATGCGATAGCACGATACTCCAATCAGCTGTTCCAGATCCTCAAAGCATCTGTTTTATGATCGCAAACAGAGAAATCTTTTATTCTATAAAACAACTACCTCCACAACAACAACTCGATTGAACGAAGCGCGTCGCAACACCACATAAAACTTCACCATGCCTGTCCCCCCAGCATATCACGAGTCTCTTCCTTGTAAGTACTCTACACTTCTTTCTTATTTATCTCCCTTATTAATTATCTTTAAGATGTCGACCAAGAACCAACTACAGAAGCTCTCACCGCAGCCCGCGCCCTCATCGCCGCCGAAGCATCATCTCGACCTCCTCAACCAACATCCAATCCAGAACCCTCTTTCTCACCCGCCATGACAGCTGAACTCGAGCGCGTCTCTGAATCTAAATCACTCGCACCCCTCGACTTAAGTCGATACGAGGCCCCCTCACCCAGCGCCCCTCCCGCGACTGCCTTGCCCGCCGCCGCTATCGCACATAGCTACCTCTCCTCTCGCCTCACCAACCTTGAACTTCTTGAGAAATGGGGGAAAAATGCTTGGTTGCTAGGGAACCATGGTCTCGAGGCAGAGCTCCAGTCGCTGGAGCGTGAGTTAGCAGCTGCCAAACGTGAAATCGATATCGTGAACCTCGAGAGGCAAAAGAGGCAGAACGCCGTCGGAGCTGAGATCAAGACGCTGGACGATACTTGGCGCGCTGGCGTTGGTCGAGTTCTCGAGACTGAGGTTGCAGTTGAGGAGATCAGGGGGAAAATTCGAGAGGAGCTCGCGCGAAGAGCCACAGAAGGCCAGGAATCGTAACTGAGTTGGGCAGATAATGAGTCAGAGGTGGCTTGATTGAGAGATAAGGGCACACAGGGTTTCCCTCATCATATTAGGCGTTTTGATACCAACACCTAAGTTTCATGTTTGCTTGTTTAATACTTTCGAGCATGGAACTTTGAAGTACCAAATTACTAGGATTTTATAATGACATAGGTTTACCTTATCACTGGGCGATTGTACACTTGAATTGTCTCGAATTTCTTAATAGTTACTGAGTGGAGAGCTGTGTCATGATGATATTGATATCAACCAAGGTCTCTGATCACTAGTAATATTTGTCTCAGGAAAGCGAAGGTGGGAGAAAACCTCTCAAAACGCCATGTCAAAGTTAATTCCTCCATCCATTCATTTCTCAATCCAATCCCAGACCCAGTTACCTTCCACATACACACCCGAACAACACGAGACAATCCTGACAGCACTCAACCCCACACCGATAGGGCTTTCGACTTGTTCACAGCAACTCCCCCATGGAACATCCTCTTATGTTTTCTCTATTCCGATCTAGCCGGTATGGAGAGGGTCCATCTCTTCAACACCGGTTGCAACACCCTGATATTTTGTCCGTCGTAGAATACCCTCTACAGGGCCCAGAAGTCGCTGGAAAGCATTTTTGCCCAGGCTCCCAACCTTGACTGCGGACGTGGCAACGATACTAGCTGCTCGCGGGGCGTCGTTAAGCAAGGCGAGCTCGCCAAAATAGTCACCCTTCTTGTAATGGCAGACCTTGTTGTCAGGCTGGCCGATATAAGCATCGGCTTCACCACTCTCCAAAAGGTAGAATGCATGACCGGGGTCTCCCTCATTGATGATAACCTCTCCTGCTGCAAATTTCTTTGTTTCAAGCGCATCGGCAATCTTGGAGCGCTCATATGGGTTCAGGCTTGCAAGAAGCGGAACTTCCTCCAGAAAGCTCTCATACATTCGTCTCCGAGCAAAGGTTGACTCCATTAGGATACGGCGGAAGGTAATTCGATCGAGTGCCCATACAGTGCAACCAGATTCGGCCGAAACAACGGTCGCAGCTCGAGGTGCATTGTACATCAATGCCAATTCTCCGAATGAACCACCAGCCTGGATGTTGCCGACTTGATTCCCCATGCCGTCTGGACCGGGTTGAAGTGAACCAGTGGGGTTGACATAGACATCAAAAGATCCCTTCTCAACGACATAAAAGTAGTCGCCAGCATCTCCCTGGCTGATCACCTATATCATTGTGTCAGTAATCTGATCCGAAATTGTTCATGCTCATCTCACCTTGATACCCCTAGCTGGTATCGGCTTTTCAACAAGAGCACCTAGAATCTGAGCACTCTGCTCATCCTCCAGGTGGCTAAAAAGAAAATTGCCTTCAATAGCACGTTTGAGGCGTTCAAGCTGGTCCGCAGACTTCTCGTGGAAAGGAGGTGACCAATTATCATATGAGTCAGCACTGGGCTTTAGGGATTCGGCGGACACTGAAGTTCGGCGGCCAAAGTTGTACTGAGCAGGGTAGCTATCGGGAGTTGGAACGTTTCGCGATGGAGGAGGTGCATCGGCTGAAGAGTCGCCACCGAAACCACCACCGAAGGGACCAGAGAACATAGAGGCAGAGTTTGGCGATGATCCAAATCGAGGGTTTGTGGGGGATGTAATAGTATCATTTTCTTCTTCTTCTGCAACGGCGTGGATTGCGTTGTTTGTCCTCTTGCCTCTATCTGTTCCAAACGGGTTGCTGTTCTCCCCGAAAGGGCTAGAGAAGGGGCCGGACATGATGGAGAGTTGAAACAGAGTATGCGTGGTTCAAGTAGTTTTCAGAGCTACTGTCCAATAGCCAGAAATCGATGCCAGTCGAGCGACAAAAGGTCGGCGTGGGTGAGGGGTATCGCGGGGCGAGTGGGGGAAGGTTCGTTGTTAATTGTCTGTATTTATTCCTAGTGAGCTTTCACATTCCGAATGAGTTGGCTTAAGATGATATGGCGAGAAATATTTCAAGGGCTTTGATTTGGGGCAAAGCGTGAACGAGAACGAATGGTAGCAAAAAATACAAAGGATAGTGGCAACTTGATACCGCCACAAGAATGGGTGTGTTGACTTACAGCTACTGCGGCGCTCTTATAGCTGAAGTATAAACTAAATAACCTTGTAGGAATGTCAACAAGAGCTGCAGCTGAAGCTGGAGCCAAGAACAAGAAACGGCGGCATCGATATGACAAGGGATGTTGCGTGCAGGAAAGGTTCCGGGGCCATGCACTAGAGATGAAGCTGGACGGCTGCAATCCACGCTTGAAAGTGACGTGTTGTGGCGGGGCCTAGATCAAGACCCTGGTGTGTAGCCCATGCACAAGTCAAAGAAACGAAGTTGCTATAAAACAGGGTGAAAGGGAAATGGGAAACTTGAAAGGAAGCCGAACCAAGCGAATTGAAAGAACAGTATGTCAATTAATGCTTGCAGTATCAACCATCCTTGAAGGTTTACCGTTGAAACGGCAGAGTGCCCAAACAGGTATTGGGCTGAACAATTCTGGTGACGAAGCTGGAAGTGTGCAGGACAGCAAGAAAACAAGCTTGACTCACGTTGAATCCTGGTAAATTGGACCCTATAACCTGAGATATGATCAAACAGGGTGACAATATCCTGTAAGGCACTATAGATCAAGGGACCAAGAGCCTAGGAGGGGTTCAGCGCAGGGTTGAATCAAAGTGGCTGGAGAGGATCAAAGGCGACGGAAATCCGGTAGGCGTCGGTTGAAACCAAGCAGCTTTGAAGATTTTTACTATGTCGCAATGTTAAAAAGAGATGATGAAGAGAGGCCAGGTAAGGAGGAGTAGACAAGGCGAGTGGGGTTCTACTGATCCAATCTCCGCCTCGTGGTCAAAGGAAAAGATGGCGATGGAGATGATGTAGTGGATAGGAAGGATGAGGAGTTGGACAGATGCGGATGTGGTTGAGATAAAGAGCTATGAAAGGAGAGGCAATGCGAAGCAAAAAAAGAAGTTGGGTGGAAGGAGAGATGCCAGGTAGTTTGCCCGGTAGCGTGAGCAGGTAGGCAAAGGTAGGTAAGGTTGAGGTTTGGGCTAGGTAGGCGGGTTGAGCACAGAGGGAAGGAGCTCTCTGCTCTGTTCGTTCAAACCCAAACCTGACCAACGGAATGGGGAGAAGTGGGGGGGTGAGAGCTGGGAGATGGTTGCCGCCAGGGAAGCTTTCTAGAAAGATATGCACGGGCCAGACGAGGGCTCGGGCTGCTCGGGCCCTTGTTCCACGGACACTTCTGCTTTTCTTCGGTGCAGCTCCCGGACTAGGAAGAATCGAAGCTTCCTCTCATTGCGGACTATCAAAGTACGTACTATGTAAAATTTACTGTGCGCATCCATGTGATGATATCTTGACATCGGCTAGAATTCTCTTCTCGGAGTAGACCTGCATTTGCTTTTGCTCTTCTACAGTACAGAACATAACTGATTGCAACCCGGCCATCATCATGCTTTCCCTCTCCCTGCGCTCCCACTACAAAAGACTAGTGGCCAGTTACTAGCCAGCTCTGAGCTGGTTCCTTGGCTAACGTTAGTCAGGACTCTTGAGCTTCTACTGGACGCCTTTAATTCCCGGAAGCAGAATCACCCAAAGCAACACAACTGCTTAGGAACTCGGAACCCCGCCTCGTTCATCTCTTCCTTTGTTTGGACGATTCTGGTATGTGGTCAAGATGCTGGCTTCTCTCTAGCTCTTAGCCACATTTTCCTTTGCGAAACAATAATCTTCGCATTTCTCATTAGTATCAAAGCAACTTAGATAAGGTAGACAACAAAGTATATCACGGAAAGGCATGATTAAGGGCTTAAACGCTACCGCTCGCTTTTGCTTAACCTGCAGGGCGCATGGCCAATTTCTTGATCAAAGCGTCAATTTTGAAAGACGGCCATTAACCTAGCACACAAGCCTAGCCCCAGGCATCAGCTACGTAGCTCTCATTCCGATGAGTCGGAGCGATCAACGCCAACATTGTTTATACCTTACTACCTATACATCATGTACCGTTCATCACTAAAACGCTCAATAATCCTAGACTAGAGTAGCATTTAAAGTCTTCGTGAGATAACTCTGGCTACTTCATATCACTAGTCGAAATTCATGGCTCCATCTGAATTCCATGCTTTTGAGCCAACTATCGGCATGGCTGACTACCTAGGTACCTACCTATTCAGTAATCCGTCCACCCCATCATTGGTACTGAGCAGCTTCTGCTTTCAAGCTGCTTGGGTATCGTTCCTGCAATGATAAAGTACAAAAGTCCTCCTCCTTCTCGTCCACCTCTCCGTTGCTGCGATCCACGGACAGATTTCTCATCCCTCCTAGCATGCCATATAGGAGTAAAATTATCCCGATACAGCGATAGAAATACACATAAAGACGATATCTGAACCACCAAAACCACGACTATAATTAAAATCAGCCAAAAACCCCTTGCGCCAAAGATAAAGCCGTCCGATGACATGCATTCGTCTGAACCTCAAATCCGAGCTCCGCACCATCAATGCCAGTTAGTGCACTAGATCATGACGGTAGTTGTCAAACGCCGGCTCCTTGCACGCCTTGCTTGCCCTAATCGTGCTCCCCTATTAACCTGTTTCATTCTTCCTTTGTTGTAACGCCAATCTGCGCTTTCACGGTCGAGTGACGGCGCTTCGTGTTCATAATATGTGACAACCTGCCTCAATAAAGTTGACCCTCGACGCTGTTCACTCGCTTATGGACAGCCTCGTTTGATTCTGCATTGGTATTGTCCATTTCGTTAAGGACGGCGTCATGGCATTTTTCTTCTTAATGCGCTTCCCTTCGTTGTCAACCATGCCATTTTTAACATCGCCATCTCCCCCCACTAGACCCATACTAGGTTCCCGCCGCAAGGCACGAGTCCAGAATACTGTCCAGCATATCAGCATCTTGGCTTTCTGCTCCTTCCCACCAGGGTTCTGTGTCGATATCCATGGCATCGGGGTGTCCATTCGGAAGCTCAAAAACATGTCCTCCGTTTACCTCGGGATCATTCTTTTCTCCTGTATGACCTTCCGGCGGTTGATCGTGTATCCAAGTGTAGTCGTCCCAATTTTCTAGCTCGCCTTCTCGGTATCCGTAAATAACCTGGGTCATCAGCACGGGAAATTGTGCCATGCCCGTGTCGGCCATCTCGAGGGATAGGCGAAGATCAGACATTCCCAAAGGACCTCTCTCGCTCGCCGCCCTGGATTCGATCGGGAGAAGCCCACTCTTGTCCCTGGAGATCTCCCCTCGTATCGCAGCTTCTTCCTCGTATTCTAATTGTCGCTTATACTTGTGCGTTTGAATCCATGTTGTCCCAACGCCAAATCCAGCACTGCCTGACTCACCAGGTCCATTGCTCCTCGTGCGGCTGAATACCTGCGTGAGGACCTCTTTGATAAAAGTTTCCACAGCCACCGACAGGAACTGGGGAGCATCAGTCGTGTGTCCATTGACCAGTCCTGCCTCATAACAAGAGGGTAGCATTCGGCCGGAAATCATGTTGATGTCGGGGAATTCGCCAGATTCGACTGCTAAAGGTTGGGCATATCGTTTTCGGATCTCTAGGTCGAAGTCTTACACTGTTGTCAGGGATTTTTTCATAGTATATGCGCTTCGATACGATACATACTCATATTGTTTATGCTTCCTACTGTCGGGGTAGCATCTGTCACCGTGGAAAGCTTGCGGCGTGTGTCTGCGAAGACACTCGATATGCTCTCGTGCGGATCCCACTTATTACTAGTCAGCAGTTGGATAGAAGGCTGTATCAAAATACTGACATCGTTTTGGACCAAATCTTTGATGCGCCTACGGTCTCGTGTTGGTAATTGCATAACATCTCCCTTCAACCTCCGCTCAGCAGCATCGCCCGATACTGGCTTGGTTCCTGTGGTCGCCGCAGGCTTATCATTGGCACTGACCCAGGGCGCCAGCCCTTGGTCAGGCATCTCTCGTGTGACATTGCCATAGATGGCAGCAATGAGGTTATTGTGTAAGTGTTCCTTATCGCCTGGTCCTGCAAGGATGGGGTCTATTCGTTCAGAGTACTCAGCCTGATTAAGACGCCCTGGGGATATGTAAGTACGCGCATGCTTGTTTAAATGATGTCTGATGATATCTACCTATTAGAAACTCGCTAGTTGCTTCCTTATATGTTGCCCATATCTCATTGCCGATAGCAGCTTTGAGCGCAGTATATAGTGGTTCGAGATCAATTCGCGTGGGAATGATCTGACTGGACTTTGCGATCTTGGGCGCACCAGATACGGAGCCTGCGAGTGTCTTGTTGGATAGGATAGGAGTCGAGAGGCTGACAGATGGACGGCTCAAAGCCGCGGGGTCGATGTCTGGCATCTTGATAGGAGTTGGATAGGCGACAGCGTCGCGTGCGGCAGAGTAGCGCGGCGCGACGCGGAGAAAAGACGCATGAGTTGACAAAACGAACCGGGGCTTTGACGCGATCACTATGGGGGTATTAAATTGATGAAAAAGGCATATTGCGTCGTGTAAGTTGATGGGCGACCTGTTCCGCTGTTGACGTGAGGTTAAAGGTGAATGGATGGTTTCGAGTGTAGTTAGTTTTTTTGCCGCCCAGCTTGGAAGACATCAGTGCTATTGATGTTCTGGGTACTTAGACGCTCGGCGAGGGGCAAAGGCAGTTCAAGTCCCCGCTACCTTGAACATCTGAGAGACGCTAAAAGCAACTCGCCCTGCAGAACCACTACCAACTTCATCTGTCGCGTCTGTCGCGTCTGAGTTTACATCTAGTCAACTTGATATTGTCATATCCCCAGAACTTTCCCCTACGCGGGTTCGATTTTAATTTTTGTTTTTGATGGGGTGACCCTTTCTTAGAAGGAAAAAAAAAAAAACGCTTCTTTTCGATTACAACCCCCTTTATCCCCCCTCGGCGCCAGCAGCCTGCGACGATGCCGTCATGGCTCCCGACCGCATCACCAACGCCATTGATAGCCTGATAGCCCACATCGTGCCCAGCGACCCCAATGATGCTGATGAAGTTGCGCAAGAACGCCATGATACTTGCTTTGAAATTGTCAAGTCTATAATAGACAGGTATGCATCTCTTCCTCAATGCCTATCAAGCCATATGCGATACTGACAATTCGCGGTGTAGCCCAGTGTCCCCCGCTATTTCTTCCGATGTCAATCATGCCTCCGATCTTATAAAACGAAAGCTCATCCAGAGCAATCCCACCCAAGCCCTCCGCTTCTCGAATCTGTATACCCGATTACTTTCACTGCCTGTACTAGAGCACAAGTGGGCAATCCTCTACCTCCTCTACCAGCTCGCCGATTCTCCAGACCCCAGCGAACCCCTCCCACTGAGCCCTGTGAAACCGTCAGCACCCAACTACCGAGACGCCATTAGTCGTGATGCCATTAAACGGCAAGGCCGAGAACGTACCGGTAAGGCTTCTAGATTTGAAGAGGAGCAGTTCAACGAGGCGTTTCAACCAGATGGGCTTAAAAAACTTCCTCAAAAAGAGAGCAAGCAACCAAGTAAAGAAGGTGAACCGCGTCCAGAACCACCAAGGAGAGACGTCTCATTAAAGTCAACTTTACTGGCAAGCAATTATTCAGAAATAGAGCCTCCGGAGTCAGTCATCCTTAGAGATCTTCCCTTCACACTCCAGGGACTCTCATCTACAACACTTCCTTTTGCAAAATCAGATATCATCAAATTACCATCAACGCTTCCTTTGCCAATCATCTCTCTACTTCACACTCTGGCGGAGCCCTCGTTGCTTTACCGCGGCCTTGATGGCTTTTGCAAGACGCCTGCCAAAGGACTTCTGGGCCAAAGTCTAAGAGCGGCCATCCATAGCGAGCTTAAGTCATATCTAAGTCTGATCGCAACATTAGAGAGCCAAATACGAAGAGCTCTTGCATCGCTTGACGAGGAAGCGCCAAGAGAGGGTATTGGAAAAGCGGGAGTTACGCTCAAGAGATGTGTAGTATGGACACGCGAGGCGACAATGGGCCTCAGATTAATGAGCCTCATAGCTGAAGAATCGGAAAAGAAGAGGGGAGGTCAGCTTGTCTCCCTAATTCACAGTTTCTCTTCTTCACATGGAGACCCTGTGGTTGCTGCATTCGCCGAGAGACTATTGAGAAGCTTCACAAGACCTTTCTACGACATCCTACGGCACTGGATATACGATGGTGAACTGTCTGATCCTTTTCATGAATTTTTCGTTAGAGAGCAATCTCCCGACAAAGACCAGTCGAAGGTTAAGGGCGCAGGCAATGTCTGGGAGGACAAGTTCGAGATCGATACAGACATGATTCCCAGCATCATCACCCAGGACTTTGCTCAGAAGGTCTTCTTGATTGGAAAGTCACTGAACTTCATCCGTCATAGCTGCGGTGATGCCATGTGGGTCGAGGATTACTCCAAAGCTGCTTCCAAGGAGTTAAGGTATGGTGACACGGCCACCTTAGAAGCTTGGATCGACGAAGCATACAAAACCACCATGAAACGTCTCATCGATTTGATGGCCAATAAATTTCACTTGTTCAAACATCTTCAGGCGCTCAAAAACTACATCCTTTTAGGACAGGGAGATTTCATTGCACTGCTGATGGAATCTCTGGCTGCTAATCTTGATCGCCCAGCAGGGGCGCAGTACAGGCACACTTTAACCGCCCAGCTAGAACATGCTATCCGGGGATCGAATGCCCAGTACGACTCCCCCGAGGTTCTGCGGCGTCTGGATGCTCGTATGCTGCAGTTATCTCATGGTGATATTGGATGGGATTGCTTTACACTTGAATACAAGATCGATGCACCGGTTGATGTTGTCGTGACGGAATGGGGTAATCGACAATACCTCAAGGTCTTCAATTTTCTCTGGCGCATCAAGCGAGTAGAATTTGCAGTACTATCAACCTGGCGAAAGTGCATGACTGGTGCTCGTGGAGTTCTTCAGAACTCTGACCCTGCAGTCTCCCAAACATGGAAATCAACACGCGGCGTCCTCGCTGAGATGATTCACTTTGTGGGCCAACTACAATACTACATATTATTTGAGGTTATCGAGTCTTCGTGGGGTGAACTCCAGAAGCGGATCCAGAAGGAGGACTGTACCCTGGACGACCTCATCAAGGCGCATACACGGTACCTCAACGACATTACACATAAAGGTCTTCTTGGAGCCAAGCGACGTACGCACAGCTCCGATGAAGACGATCGCACGACATATATGATGCAGCTCGGTGAGATCTTGCGGTTCATGCTCAGCTACCGAGACTCGGTTGACGGGCTCTATAGCTGGAGCGTGTCAGACTTTACGCGACGCCAGGAGGCTGATGTGCGAAGCACTACACGGCATAACGACGACCACGATGGCCTCGACGCATCGGCACCTGGATCTGCGGGTGTCGCTTCCGAGTTCCCCGTCCTGCAAGAGCGTCTACGGCACTTAGGCGCATCATTCCGAACACG
This sequence comes from Fusarium austroafricanum, assembly GCA_012932025.1. Classification (NCBI taxonomy): domain Eukaryota; kingdom Fungi; phylum Ascomycota; class Sordariomycetes; order Hypocreales; family Nectriaceae; genus Fusarium; species Fusarium austroafricanum. Next base: position 112,679 of record JAADJG010000085.1, on the reverse strand, counting down.
CGTCCAGATCCTCCTCGGCGATCTCGCATACCAGCCAGATGTAGATATGCGATTCCTCGGTGTAGCCATGAATTTCAACGATGTTTATCAGCCGACGCGACGGAAGGTCAAGGCAGCTCCTGGGCCTGCAGCAACGACGCGGAGTGCTTCTACGAATAGGGGCGAGAAGTGAGAGATGGAGTGGACGCTAGGCGTGGCTCATGGAAGTTGAAAGAGTTGTCGTGCATAGCGATACGGACCTGTTCATGTTTGTAGGCGGGAAAATGATGTTCAATCATGTCTCTTTGGTGCACTTGTGGGACGACTTTGCTTAATGTTCATCGTCCTTTGCGAAACAGCGTGAACTTGTGAAATGTCTTGGTTTAATATTGATACACGGAATTGCTATTCTTGGCATGGGTTATCATATCTTCCCCCTTTTGGTCTGATGAGAAAAGACAGGAAGAGATATTCCTATATATATTGGCTAAGCGTCATCGGCGGCAGATGCAGCAATGCCACACAATCTCTGTTGGAGTATTTGCAGTCTTGCTGAAGGCTCTCTTTGAAATCAGGCTTTGGCAGATCAACATTAATAAGGTAGAACCAAGACATCCCGTCAAAAAATGCTACGCACTGGCATCTTATCATATCTGATCTAGTAAGCCATAGACCATCTCAAAGCCCAGATGCTATCAAGCTTACCGCGAACGCCAACTCATCAAATTAGCCATGATAGGCTCTCTCACATGTGTTAGTTTCATCTCATGCTTCTGGTAAGGCTCGAGATTTCGTATGTCTGTTCCAGACCACCCCCAAGGCATCACAGAAGTAAACTAATCACTTTCTGTCTCATAGTTAGTTAGCCTTCAAGACAGGGAGGCCTGGGCGGTCTTTTATCTGACAGCTGTTCAAGACATGGCTTCAAAGCGCATGATCGAGGCAAGACATATCATGACTTACCAAGACATCGTCGATTCTGGGCGAGATGGGGGAAATCCTGATAATCAAGGCAGGCCACGCGGTTGAAGTGAAACCCCAAGACAGCAATATACCATTGTTACGGCCGCTGATAAAGATTAGATCGATGTGTGTTGTCTTGGCAGCGGGATCTATAACAACCAAGGCTCACTGAGTGTGTTTTTGGATGATAGATGATATGCTTAGTTACCGTGTCATGCTCGAACCTTGGGGGCTTTCATTCGTGTCGTCGTATATATCACAACTCCCCGGGCCGCCAGATGACATGGCGCCAACTCCTCGTAAGCCATGCATGAAGATCAGGCCCCAGACTGCAAAGATCGACAGGGCAGTTAGCGGGTATCTGCCGACAGGTCACGGGAATGCAAGGCTACTTGATACTTACATACAGGCACAAGACCTGGGCTACTGTCATATGTTACGTGGCAGCTCCAATGATGACTCGCAGATCTTTCTCTTGTTGGCTGTGTGCAACTTCTGGTGATCGAGGCCTCCTAAGAGCACGTAACTCATCATAGTACAATCGAGGTACACGCCTTCCACGGAATAGGTACGCTTTCCAAGTTCGCCTTGCTAATTATCAACCATACGAATCACCATCTTGACTTATAGAAATCTTCCTTCCCTCGGTTAACCTTGACCCTTGTCAGACTCCGGAAATCCAGGAACATGGACACAGGTTCTTGTTACATCAAGGATTCTGCCCTTGCGCCCACACAGGCATATCTCCGGCGCCCCACCAGCCTATACAGCCCAGTCATTGGAAATCATATCCGTACTCATACAAGAGGAGAGAGAAGGAGAAGAGAGTGTGATTAAAAGTACCAAGTACACCATCAACCAGGGACAACGAGCCATGCCAGTTCTCGGGGGACGCCGGAACGCTAGAACATGGCAGAAGCCCAAGAATATTACGCTTGGGCCACAAGATGCCACGTCCCTGCGACGCTCGAGGACCAGAAACAAGGGGTGATGTTCCAAATGACGATGAAGTAAGGATGACACATGCCAATTCAACGGTGTGATGTGTTTCTTCCACTCTGCGGAGTACTTTAGCCTGCGTTCTGTGAGTATCCGTACCTGGCAACAAATAGAACTTAAACTGACCCATTATCACGGATATCCCTTTCGAATCCCTCAACAACCCACCCTTCGTTTCCCTCGGTACAGATTCCTAACATTTGGATGGTCTCAAACATGCCCATCGGGCTTGCCAATAGCGTCTGTAGTCTTTAGGTTTCGGTGTGTTTGGTTATCAGTATCCCCAGCATGAATTCGAAAACACTTTCCCTCGCTGCTTCGGTTTTCCCCAACATGCCTGACTAGTTTCCGGTAATAGGCTGGGGAAACAATAACACCAGCAGAAAAGAAGACATAAAGTACTTCTATTTCAAGTACCGTCTCATCTTACTCCCAACATGTTACTCAAAGGCAAGCTACCTGATACGTATTGCTGAGCGAGCATATCACCTGTCCTTGACCTGCCAATTCTCGGCTGGCGTATTACTCATCACACAGAGTGATTGAGCGTTGTCGCCGATCATTTAAAACTCCAGGCGTGGCTGCCTCCCTGATTTGGAAGGTTGATTGATTGTCATATTGTTTTGGTATAAGCATTCCTAAGTGCTAGTCACCGACCATGGGAATGCCAGGCTAGGGGTATGGCGATAGGTGACCTAGGTGACCTAGTAGACCTAGTAGACCACAGACAGAACAGCAGGAAGCGCTGATAACAGTTCATCTAACATATTTAGCTAGGGCACGGGGGCGCGTTGATACAGCGCCAAGTAAAGGGATAGTTGAATTAAAGACGGGCTCTTATCTCATATCAGGCGCTGCTTGACTGAGCATACTGGACTATAGATGGCTAGCAAACGCCGATTTCCTTGAAGCACCGTTTAAGGTGCCCCTTTGATTATGGCCCACTCATAATGGGGAAAAGAAGATTACTCAGCTATTGACGTAAATAAGTCGAAGGACACAGAGGAACATTTTGCTGGAAATAAACTTTCGCTTACCCCTTTGCATTGGACTCAAGCTCAAGGCTTGTCGCATGAGCAAGGGACATCGTGGGTCCAGAGACGAATCCTTGGGCAAACACGAAACCCGCGGACTTCTAGAAAATATTATTTGACAAGGGAGCTGTCTGCTCGGCATTAGACCCATGGCAGCCGGCCCCACAGGTATCTTCTTTTATTAGGAATTGCTTGTGTTCCATTATATCTGTTGCTGATGTTTCGCCCAATGTGGCCCCAGAAGCTCGTGCTTGAGGCGACCGATTCATGGTAGGTCATTGACCGTTCTCTGCTACTCGCTCTTTGTTCTTTGTTCAGGTTCCGTCCGGTGCCGACGCAGGCTCAAGATGTCATTTGTGAACTGAATGGCCCACAATGTCTGGCTTGCCCGCCAGGCTTCCTTCTCCTTGACGTCTCCCCCTTTACCTCTGCATGCCTGTTGCTTTGTTCTTCTTTCTTCTCTTACCGGAGCGGCGACGTGTCAGAAAAGGGTTGCTTTCTCGGAGGTAGCTGGGTAACACATCTGCTCAGTGGTTGGATTCCTTCCAATGGTATTGAAGTGACACAGCGCATTTACAGGCGAGACAGTTATTGGCCGTATACTTGGATAATCACACTCACATTTCCAGCCCATTTTCCTTCTTCTGCCGGGCTGGCTATACTCAGTTGTTCAATTGTTGATGAGTAGGTATCTATATATCTGCACTTTCCCCTCCTCCCCGGAAAAATGCGACCCTAGAGCAAAAGACAAGACCGTGCATGTCTTGCGCAATCATGTCGCGGTGCTTATCGAGGTAGTTTCGACGATGCGTGGCAAAATTTATGATGAGCGGACGTTCTGTTCTCCGCATAATCCCCTGATAATACACGCCAAAACAACGCAAGACTCCATTGACGTGGACAGCGGGAGTTCCAGGGGTGAGGTGAGGCAATCGTGGAAGTGCGTCCCAGGTCAGGGATGTTTTCCTCATGGGCCAGGATGCGTGCGTGTACTCTACTCTGTGCTGCCGTACATGGATACTAAGCCAGGTGGGAGTATGTACCTGCTTCACTAGTACCAGATCCAAGACATGCCTGTTCCCCAGGTTTTGTCGCTTTGGTGGCTTGTTATGTTGCTGTCTCACAGGCTGGTGCCTCCGCTTGAACGGGCTCGCCCTGTCAATGCTGTTGGTATTGGCGGCGTCGGTACCACATCGTGTAGTGCCCTTGTTTGCCCCAGCTTTCGTTGGGGCTTGGGTTGATAAGTTATTGAATAGGTTCGGGTTGGGCTGTGAGACGAGGTACCTCTACTCATCTCATCTCATCTCCTTCCTTCCTCCTATTCTGTTTGCTCATTCCCTTTAAATACACACTCTCCTCCCTTTATAAAGCGTCCCTTTCCCCAGGTTCTTCTTTTCCCTGGGTAGTTCTTATCTTCATAACTTTTTCAAACTGGCGCTTTTGCGTTATCTCTGACTACTACCTTTTACATAGGTACCCACAAGGTCTTTCAGTCATTCTCGCTTCATCTGCCAACGCTCACCTTCGCTCTCACGACAGTAACCAAATCGAGATTATCCCGTTCATACAGCACACACTCCCAACTCGGTCCGACGAACATACCTATATAAACCTTTCTCTCTACCAAACACGCTCGTATCTACGGCGGACCAAACCGACGATTATCAACAAGTCACCCCGGGGCTAGTCTCCGTTACATACCCACAGTTTACGCAAGCCGCTCTGTTTCTATTCTTGTATGTATTGAATCTCCTTACTTATAAGTCGGTAACACCGACCAACGAATTGTTCCTGACAAGAAATTTACAGAAAACCTAAACCTTTCTCACCACAAAAATGCCCGGTTCGCACTCTTCGATTCAGGCTTCGCCTCGTAACATGAGGCTCGTCACTTCTCAAGACCTTCTCTACACCAGCATCAACGCTACATTGTCCACCAAGACAAACCGTCCTTCAACTCCGGTCCACCATATCCAAGAGGACGACTATACTGTTCCAGCGCCTCCCCCACCCAGTCCTGTCAGCTTTAGGCCCGAACATTGGTCTTCGTCATGCCGCCGCTGAGCAGAGAGTCTTGCAGACAAAGTTATTCCATGGCACTAGCAAAGCCTCGTTACCAATGTACCCCGCGAATACTTAGAAATGAGCGGGGAAGACAATGTTATTACCCAGAGACAGTCTTCTCTTTTCCTTGTTGTTCTTGCTGGCGTTTTTATCGCGATGCTGTGTTTGAGCGCTCTGGAGTCTAGGGGTGCAATCAAGTAATGGACGAACGGAAAGTATGTTTCTCTTTCTTTTTCAACGCAAGCTATTGCGAGGGCTGTGCATTTTGGGTCTGGGCGTATAGGTTTGATGCAAGGAGCAGGCAAAAGTTTTTTGGTCGAGTTTTGCTCTTCATGCCTCTTTCAAGAGGTCACAGGCATTTGCAGCTCTTATATGTTTGTCTTGCAGGTATTAATTAATGAATCCGGGGATCAACGATTACTGAAGCCCTTGAATTCTTCGAACACGATATTTTCAAGAAACCGAAAAGAAATTTTGTGTGTTTGAGTAATGCCCTGAAATCCTGATAGGGTTGTGTGCAGGTGGCTTACTGCTCTGTTGGACCATACAGACAAAGACTTGCTTTTAAACAGTACCTCGAAAAGGGTGCATGAGAGGTCCCTACCTAGAAACTTGTACCTTGGAAAGTATTGGATACTTGGCCCTATGTAGCAGCCTGTTTACTGATAGCCATTCAATGGGTGCATTTATTCGGGGACCACGGATGGTGCTGCAAGAACAGTTAGTAGTTTGTCGTGTGTTGAGGGCACAGACAGGTAGGCAGCCAAGCCGCCATTCGAGCCATGTTGGGGAAGCTGATTTCTGCACCAAAGGCATCGACCAGAATAGTCATCCTTGGCCTCAAAACTGCCTAACTGTTCGGCTACGTGTGCCTGGTGATTCATCACGACATTGTAAGAACATGGTAGTGTTTAGCCAAGTTTGGGCAATGGGAGCCGAGATGCGAGTCCTTTATGAAGGAAAGGGTAGGGGGGAAGCATTAAACTACCTACCAGGATAATATTAAGATATCCTAAAACTTCTAATCTAATACTATATTCTTGTAGTTATGCGATTCTCTGAAAGAATTTATTATAATTAATCTTTTGCCAGCAGATCAGAAATCTGTTTTTCTTTAACTCTCAAGGCCTCCTCCTCATAGCCTGAACTAAAAAGTCATAATCGTTCCGTCGAGAAGTTAACTCCTGGTTTAGTCGCTGCAACCTAGCAACGCCCAACACTGAGTTTTGATTAATATGGACTTCAAGCTCACACAAACTTTCCAAAGAGGCAGCTCTAAATAAGCGAAGGTGAGGAAGAAAGGCCTACCAAACCAGAGTAACCAGTATTGCTTCGATGTCGTTGAAAGTAGTTGAGCCGGGAATGACGTAGAGATGAGATGGAGCACTTTACCTAGCAGGTAGTAAATCTAAAATCGCCGAAAGTGGTCGCGTGTTGCCGTGGCTCGTGCATCGCTTTAACTTAGTAAATCTACTTCGGATCTTCGCGTCAATCACTTTACACGTAAAAGACACGTAAAACGCGTCTTGACGCGTCGTGGCACGTTCCCCTTGACGACGGAGCACATGCTAAGGTAGGTAGGTTCTTTTTTGAAGAGATAGGGCTGCCATCTTCCAAACCATTAACGAGGGACATTTGTACTTTCATGGTGACTGTCATAATTCTTCATTGCAACTTCCCTCTCTGCGTCTTTCTCTCCTAAATACTCTTCAACTTCCTTATTGGTACAACCAATTTCGTCATCGCGATTTCCTTATCTACGCCTTTCACCAAAGTTGCCTTCTACGCTCCTGTATAAGAAAGATTTCAGGATGGCACGAGCAACCAGGCGCAACCAAGCTGTGCCTTCTGCCAGCCAGCCCATTACCAACTTCACCCGTGTATCAAAAGCTTGTATCCCCAACGAAGCTGCCAAGAAAATCACCGCCGAACCTCAACCTACAGTAACCACGAGGAAGCGAAAGGCTGCCACGGATGAGGGAGATGCACATCCCAGAGCAAAAGCTCGAACTACTTCGTTCGCCCCAAGTAGTGACTATGAAGTTTCCACGCCCGCGAAATGTGTTCTTCGACGACAGGAGCCTGTTGCCGGTCCGGTCAAAAAGGATGTGCCGGTTGCGAAGGGCAAACTAATAGCAAAGACGACTCCTTCAAGCGCCAAGACTACTCACAAACCCATCGGTTCTACGCCTCTTTCCGAGAACAAGCGACAAGGGAAAACAGTGCAAACAAAGCTCGACGGTGTGTTCAAAAAGTTGGGCCAGCCCGTGACGGATAAGGACGCGCTTCCTCTCCACCTCTCCGAGCTCGTCGACATACATCGAGCATTTGTCAAGACGATTATGATTCAACTTGCTCATAATGGTAATAATTCGCCCATTGATATACACACACTCGCTCCGCACATCTCGCAGTCCTGGGGAAAACGCCAGGTTACCATTGAAGATATTCGACGATGTATCGCCATACAAAGTTCGACCACTAACAACACGCACTCGCCATTCATGGTTGCAAACTATGGTCGAGGAAAATTTTGTGTCGAGCGCTCTTCTGCCGATACGGCACCAATCAACGAAGAACGCTTGCTGAAGCAGTTTGAGATGAATCTACGAGCACTAGGCGCTGAACGCTCTGCTGACGATATGGATGTCGACCTTCCCTTGGATAATCTCGCGTTGAACGAGCTTCCCCAAGTGAACATAAAGAATATGGACAGCAGAATCAAAGTGAACCCTCTTCTCAACAAAGGACAACGTGCGCTGTCAGAGCTCAGGAATGGCATTGCGACCAAGCAGTACCAGAAGGAGGCAAAACAAAACGCAGCCCCTAACAACTCCCTTCTCAATCCAGACGGTACAAAAATGAGTCTTCTTGATCGGCTACGGTTAAAGCAATTGGCTAAGGCCAATGAACCACTCCCTCCTTCAGCCCCCGAGCTCCAGCGCCGTGCAGCTCTCAACCGCGTTGGCGACGTTGCAGCGACGATTTCTATGCTGAGCCTATCCAACCCGATGTCTCTGCCACGGCAGGCCTTTACGATGGCAGTTATTCTCGAAAAGCTCAAGGACTCGCTCCGTGTGCCAGTATCCAAGGAGGAGGGCGCAGCTTGCGTGCGGTTGATTGCAAGTGAGGTTGCTCCAGAGTGGCTGCGGATCGTAACCATTGGAGGCAGGGAGAATGTTGTTGTGCAGCGCAACAGTCAACCAATTGACCGGGTTTTACAAGATCGTGTACAAGGGCTCTTGGCCTAAGATGAATGACGAAAAAACTGTGGGGGCATTTGTTTGGATCTGAGAATACCCCGTGGAAGTAAGGCCCTTGCCTGAGACCAGAAGATGTGCACATACACTAGCATTGGGAGGAGTTGGCGTTGCAGCATTAAATACCACGACAAAGCATGCACCGCACATTAGTGATTGTCTATAGAGGTGCGAATAATAATAAATAAGAGTAAATAGAATGTTGAACTTTTGGGAATCAGTCGTGATGCAAATACTATCTTAAATATTATTTGGCTTGATGACCAGAATACTTGCCAGCCGCTCCCGAGTAAGAGTGGATACAGGTAGTCCGAGTCGGAAGCATCATTCCGACCCGGTAGACCGCATCCGAAGACAAGAGACCGACGTCCGGGTTATTCCCAAAGCATACCAGGGTTCAAAGCACAGGACCTGCGCCGAAATAAGCCCCGACGTGTTGTAATTACTCACAAGTCTTTATTTCTTGAGTCAAAAACAACGTGGTTCGTCCATTTCACAACAGATGTCGTTTACCGGCCATGATTATGGCCGGGGAATAATTAGTTGAAGTGGATATTCCAGACACACCAGGCCTGAACCGCCGATGATGATTGATCAATTAGGTTGGGACGTGATCAACGAACAGGGAGGGGGGGTTCATGTTTGGTAACGGTTTCGCTGGGATTTGGTCAAAAAGTTTCATAAGGATCAAGCCCGCACGCTCCCTTTGGGAGAGCTGTTAAATGTACTGATACACCAGTATATCATATATCATGCATCATATCTACTGATCTTTGATGTTGTACATTTCGTTGACTGTATTTCTATATGTTATTTCGAGCTGCTAGGCGAACATTCCATTCTTCTTAGAAATGGGAATGTAAAACATATTATCCTCAAAAACCACTTTCAATATCCAGAGCTCAACGACTACCACAAATGAAGGCCTCGCATGATTCACACGATGAAGCATCATCATCAATCACGAGCGACAAAGTAGCTTCACCGCAGACCATGATCCAAGTCCCAACACAGCAAGCCATCAACCGCACAACGTCACATATTTCAGGTCATGACGGTTTCGAGCCGGCCGCCACGATCGATGCTCCACAAGGCGACGAGCCTTATCAAGAAGAAGGTGACGAGATCTTTGAAAAAGTCTCCTCAGGACGAAAAATCGCCATTGTGACAGTCTTATCGTTTGGAGCATTCCTGTCCCCCATATCGAGCACTTCGGTGTTGGCAGCAACGCCAGAGGTTGCCAATACTTACAGCACGACGGGAAGCATCATAAACGTGAGCAACGCAGCGTATATGATTGTCATGGCATTATCCCCTTTATTCTGGGGGCCTATGAGCCAGGTATATGGAAGGCGTAGTGTAAGTACTTTTGCCAGGCCTTGATTGATATTACAGTTCAAACCTGAAGAGATCAGGCGGTTGGTTACATTACCAGATGGCAACGCTTGTAACACCTTCAGAGTAGCCTTCACAGAAGGAAGCAAAATGCTGATCTCCCTCCTAGGCAGCTCTATCTTCGTCAGTCTTATTCTTCTTACTCAGTCTGGCAACGGCATTGGCACCTGATCTTGCCTCTTTCATCGTTTTCCGGGCCGTCTCTGCGTTTGGCGGAACTGCACTTATTCTTATCGGACCAACATGCATTGGGTAAGCTTTTGTTGTGCTTTCTTTCTTGTTGTAGATTATTCGCTCACTCGATCCGCCGTTGGCACGACGGATCTCCACTGCCTTGCTGGGCTCGAGCAATCGTCATACCCCTGACGAACCAGCTTCTGGTGTTTCGTTATCTACTCGGATAACTGGCTTGGCTTTCCTGTGTTTTAAGAAAAACCGTGCCCACTTGAAAAGTTTGGTACTGATATCGTGTAGTGACATATACCGCCCAACAGAGCGTGGTGCAGCAATGGACTGGTTCCTGACTGGTACACTTGTTGGTCCCGCTTTTGGACCTTTTCTGGGCGGTATCATAGTAACATATTCGTCCTGGAGAAGTATCTTCTGGCTCCAGACAGGACTGGCTGCAGCTGGTGCGCTGGGCGTGTACTTCATCGTGTCTGAAACAGCCCACCACCTCAAGATCAATGATCTGAAGACGCTCTCAGGTAAGAAGAAGACCCTTAAGATTCTCGGCATGATCAGTCCCATACGAGTCCTGCGGCTGTTTCAGTATTTTAATATCGCTCTGGTGGCTTGCGGCAGTGCAGCCCTGACCTGGAACATGTATAGCCTTCTAACGCCGATCCGCTATATTTTGAATCCCCGCTTCAAGCTCGACTCGCCGCTGCTATCAGGTCTTTTTTACCTTGCGCCTGGGTTTGGCTACCTGGTAGGGACGTTTGGAGGGGGTCACTGGGCGGACATGACGGTGAAACGATGGATCAAGAAGCGCGGAGGTGTCCGTATACCAGAAGACCGACTTCGATCCACGCTTCCTTTCATGGGCGCAATTATACCAGGGAGCATGCTTGTATATGGCTGGACCGTTAACCAAGAGGTTGGGGGTATTCCAGCACCAGCCATCGCCATGTTCGTACAGGGTGTTGCACAATTGTTCTGCTTTCCCTCGTACAACACATACTGTCTCGATGTAATGCCTGGTCAGGGGGCAGAAGTGGCCGCAACAAACTTCTTTGCGAGATACTTGGTTGGATGTGTGGCGTCGGCTGTAGTTCTGCCAGCAGTCGAGGTAATCGGCATTGGATGGTTCTCGACCATCTCAGCGGCATTTTTGATAGTCTCAGCCCTGGCGACGATGGCTGCCATTCGATGGGGGAAGGGCTGGCGAGAGAGAATCCAGTCAAGGCTTGAGGGGCTAAGGGAGGATGAGTACGAGGCTAGAGTGGAACAGCAATCAGATACAGATTGATGCGAGGGTGTTTAAATATTGGGATTCAATTGAGGGCTCGGGGAGTCGTCTAGAGCAACAAAGCCGAGACATTGGTCGCGAGACTAGATTCTTGGAAAGGGATGAGATGAGATTGTAAGAGGATAGTGACAGCTCACATAGATATGATTGGCCAGAGAGCAGATCAAGCTTTGCAACAAGACAGAATCACCAAGCTCAGTGGGAACGCGAAGGCTCAAGAGTTGAATGTTGAATGTGCCTGGCTGTGGTTTGTGCTAACAATTAAATCAACCCGAGTCGATTTGCTGAGAGCATTCCTTCTCTCCCGATGATAAGACAGCACTTATTATTTATTACCTACGAAGCCACCTTTTTTTTTTTTTTTCTTTCTCTTTTTGCATGTATTTACAATATATCTGGGCATGGACTCGATTGTCACCTTAGATTGAAGTCCTACCTCAGCGAGATGGGAAAAGCCTGCCAAGCCAGCCTGACAGTATTGCCCCTTCGGCTATGGTAACTTACCGCACGACCAATGCCAACAGATGCAACCAACCGACAGAGGGGATGGATCGATGCAAGACGATGCTGTTTTGTGGCGTTCTCGAAATAGGAATGGTGCGGTGTAAATGCAGTGCAGCCAAAAGATAACGCATCTTACTTAACATTAGGCTCAGTGATAGGTTTAGACTCATGGCCGGGTTGTTTCTCTCGTTCAATGTTACGCGACACATGCAACCATAGCCTCAACGTCTCAGCCTTTAGTCGATACGATAGGGTACTGACTGACTGACTCGGTACATAAAGGCACGCAAGATACACGAGCGCGGTCGAAAAATAAAAATTATTATGTGTCAAGGTTCTTGCGTCCCACGCAACGCAGCATGATAGGCCACACCCGAATTGTCTTAAGTTGGGTGTGAGGTTTTGGGAAATCCGGCCCGGAAATCAATCTCAATCTCAGTTTAGTCAGGTAGGTAGGTGACTGAGATGAGAGGCTCCTGGCTTGGATTAAAATGATAGATATGCAGGGTTGGTCAATTGGCGCACAGTGACTGGATGGCCACCCAGCTGTTCAAACTTGGCATTGCCGCGAGACCCGCACCATTTGAAATGACCTCGAGATTACTCTATCTCAAAGTGATGCCCTCTAGTATCAATTGGGATTGGGGACTTGGGGAAATGACAATGACCCATAGATTTACCCTCAGGGAATGATTAAATGGGCTCCTACCGTAGGTATGTACTCCGTAACTTCCAAGGAACAACAAGATCAAACAATGATAGCCCTTCTCAAAAGGCTCGCTAAAAATACGAACTGTATCGGATCTCAAATATCAAGCATATTCAACTCTAATAAAGAAACATAGTGGATACGACAATGCTTTATTTGGTTTCTTACAACGATATCGGCAATACCTCAAATAGACTTGATAGCCCCCACGGCATGGCCAAGGGCACCAGTAAGTTAATCATGTCCTGTCCCGTCAGCGGCGACACGTTACACAGACGAAACACGAGAACGGGGACTATTATGTGAAGGGGACTTGTCGTGGAGTATCGACTAATAACTGCTACGTAGTGCATCTCCAACAGTAGAAACCGTGCCTGAGTCACGGGTGTCGCCGATGATTCTATTCCTATCCACACATACGATACCATTCATACCAAGCAGCAGAAGAGAGCATGGCTGATGACTTGATGAGCTAATTAACAAGTCAGCAGTTTGCGTCGTCTTGTAAGCAGAAGAATCCGAGCTGGCAGGGCTGGCTGCAGAGATGGCTTGCTCACTCGCTCCCTTGCGGCACTAAAACGCCCAGTTTGTGTCAGCGAGCGAGCAGCCCTTGGCAATCTCTCGCCGCTAATCATGGGCCTGCTTCTTCATCTGAGATGAGATGTGCTGTTTATTATTGTCAAGCTGTCTCGGCCCCTGTCTCTTGTCTTCGTTTAGAGGTGCCACCTGTGGCGTTTGGTGTATTTTCGCGATGCAACCATGGATAAAAGCTTGGCCAGGAAACAGTTCCCAACCTCAACGGTTCAAGGGTCTGCGCGTCGGCCGAAAAGCAGGGCAGGGCAGCAATAATGAAACTGGTCGTTACTTTGAATATACAGTCGACGGTGTGTGAGCTTAGACCGCAACGGGCTGCCCATATACATTCACAGGTTCATACCTACTGTACACAACGAAGTCTGACCTTCAAGGAAGGCCGATAGTGGGGGTCGAGGTTACTATTTCAAGTTGTTGATGTTAAGCTTGACAAGGCGCTGGTACATAGTTGATCGCCTTGCCTCGTATCGGATCGTATCGGCATACAAGGCTTTTGTAACTAATGTTACAGAATGAAGCATTGTGCATCTATCTCCAACAATTCTCCGTCATTAATGCCCGCATTTATGAACCATCAACACCCGTGGACGACAAATAATTGGAGTATACCCTGAGGACGCGTGGCGGGAGGACCCTCACCTTTTGTCCTGTCCTTGGGGGCGTGGCCGGGATAAGGCCGGGGTTTGCGTAGCCAAGACTGGCCGACTCAGGTCTCGAGACTGTTTTCCAAGATAAGATGCCAGTTGGCTTCACTGAGAACTTTCTGAAGTGATTGCTTTAGCGGCTTCTTGTCAGTTGAAACAAACTGGCTGTCGTAGATTAGAAGTGCTGGCTTTTTCGGAAAGCGTCGAGATGCCAACAAGCATAAAAGAGGAGGGTCGCACTTGATCCTCATTTGTCCGTCAAACACGTTTAGAGTTCAGTAACTTCTACATGTACTGTAGCCTTTTAGGCCACACGCCTCTCGTTGTAGGCTGAAGATCTCGACACCCATACTCCTGGCGTCGATTGGGTGATAGTGACAGTAGATAGTGACAGAGCTGCGAGCGGTACCAGACACTGACGAATACCGTATCCGATGCCTCGGGATGTGGCCCCTTCAGCCGTACGAAGAGCCGTACTAGGCTTGGTTTTGTGACGATTGACAGGTGGTTCAATCCCTGGTCTTGATTCAGGTGCCGATCAGGAGTTGCAGGACGCGCAACCACATCCAGAGGCAAGCGTGTCGATGTTTGAACACTGCAGCTTCGAGCTCCATGATTGACGAAGTGCGCCAGAGTCAGCCACCAGAGCCTCTCCCTTCTCTAACAATAGGGGCGGACAGGCCCTTGTTCGCAGGCCCACGGGCCCATATGTCCCATGGAGCCCCCAGTGCGCTCGCTCGCCGTTTTGATTGGGGAACGAGCAACAGAAAGCTGCTGGGATATGGCGCAATGACAGGGGCCGCAAGGCTTGGGTCAAGGGCTCAAGGCTTAGCTGGGATTGATTGTCGCTGATAGTCCTCGACAAGCTTCGTCTCGTCGGTACAGAATGCGGAACAGCTAGTGAAGCATCAGCACATCAACAACAGAACGGAGCCTCGTCTCCACGGCAGCGGTAGCGGCAGCGGCACAATAAGCGCCAACGCACGACGACGATGCAGTGATGACACTGTTCTGTTCTGTTCGTGGTTCAGAAGTAACGGCTCCAAGCCAAGGCTCATGTTGATTGTTGACAGCCTAGAGCCGCAGTGGGTTGATTGATTTAAGACGGCTCGATATGTCAGATCAACGGAGACTCAGCCAGGTCCAGATTAATCAACCAATCGAGTCTCAGGATTGCCCCGAAGGCTTTTGGCATGCGATCGTTGGTTGGATATTTGATGAATCTGGTGTTTCTAATTGGATACCTGTCCCCACCCTGGCCAGCACCGTCTCATCGAGCGTTGAAAAACAAAGCCCTGTCGTTGCGTTAATTTGGCAAATTCTTGGTGTTTAAAGAGTGCTGAGGATGGTGCGTATGATGCACCTACTACCCACCCTACTTGGTAATTCCGGTATCCATTCTCCAAAGCTTGACTGGAGCCCTGTTCCAATTCGAATTCTTCGATTTTCTCCAAATGCCTGACGTTGACCTACTAAGGACCTTGGGTCCCTTGTCAGCAGTGAGACTTGGCTTTGGATGTGCAAACTTCCCTGCAGGCTTGGTCTGGGAGCAGACGAAGAAGACACCTTACATGTAGTCCGCTGCGTAGTGTCTTTCGCACATCACGAAATTTCTAAGGATGCCTGATATCAGTGGGTTTGAGAACCAAGTCCTGTGACAACGGTCTCTTCGTTCAACACAGCCACTGAAATCACCTACTCATGAGGCGCCAAGCAATGGCTTGGATAGGTGGTTACCACTGCTGTGCGGTTGGCTTCCTTAGGTTCTTCTTCTACATCGGATTTCCTGCTGTAATGATGCCTCCCGTCCCGGGCTCTCCGGGGGGTACATAGGTCAAGACTCATGGAAGTCACTGGCTGCCTCGGTGATGGGCTACCACCACCAGATGCAGGCCTAAATTTGAAGCCTACAACAGTCAAATCCAGCCCCTAGGTTCCATATCTGTACCCCTTCTGCTGCCCTCCCTCCTGGTCCCTTTAGCGGAGCTCCATAGCGGGCCCCAAAGGTACATCCGTAGTGTACTAAGTACCTAAGGTAGGTACAGTAGAGGCCTGAGGTGAGTTCTTTCCTCCCTATCCCCTATCGCCCTTTGCAAGGTCCTGGATAGCAACCCCTTGTCCCGTGTCCATAATCCCCTGCTCTCGCCTCTCCTCTCCTGGCTTGGTCTGGTTTGGCTTCGCTTTTTTTTCTCCCTCCTATCTCTTCTTGGTCAACTTCTTTTCTCTTATTCTCCCCCTCCTTTCTTTTCCCCCTCGTCAACGCCTTCGCTCATCGCTCGGCCTGTTCGTCACTCTCCTCGACGCCTTGTTCTTCTCATCGCGAATTCGATAAGCATCCGTGTTGCTTCAAGCGTTTGCGTTGCGTCGCGCGATTGTACTGTTCAGCCTCCTCGCCTCCTTTTATCTCACTGCCATCGTCTCATGACGAGGTAGTATTGTTGTCCGCTTAACATCCGCCCTTTATCGGATAACATCTTTCGTCGACTTCCCTTGCAGGATATCTCGACGACTGCCAGTCGTTACTTTCAATTGATTTTCTGGCCAGATCCACCTGTAACTGCAACCTGTTGAACAAATCTTCGATGTCGGCCGGCTCCACTACGACTCTCGCTCCGTATACAATTTAATTTTCGCAACCGCCTCAATCAGTAAATCCACACATCGTACACATCCGCCGTACAGACTCTCACGATTCGTCAAATCCTCGGCCTAAGTGTGCCAGATTCTTCAGCCTAGTATGCAGCGGCGCCATTCAGTCACCATGGCCGCCCGCAACAACAACAATTCGCGAGGCCCATCGGGCAGGAAGATTGATCCTCTTCTTCCTTACTCCATCATTTCTGAGAAGACCAAGAAACCCAGACTTCGTATGCGATCACTGCTGGGTCCATGCCACGCCCGAAGAGTGTTTACCTGGCTTCTCGGAGCTGCTTTCCTCATTACTCTGATTTTTGTGAAATCTAGAAGTTCCGGCTACAGTGTTGGAAAAATGAGCGGCACCAAGACGCAGCAGCCCATTGCGACCGCTACTGTCGTGAACACACAGGGCGAGACTGTTGTCATGCTTACCGGCGATATGGATGGCGACGGAAAGCTTGAAACAGTCCCCGAGGGCGAGTATGTCACCGCCGACGAAAAGAAAGAAGTTGCTGCGCAGCTTGAGAAGATGCCTTGGTTGAGATTTCCTCAGTAAGTTCGCTAATGCCATTTTGCTGTGACACTTTGCTAATTATGACCCTTAGCCTAGATGGTTACTTTCATGGTCTTAGAACCATTGTCAGCAAAACTAATTTGATTCCCGAGTATCCCAATATCACTGACAAGGCTCCTCTGCCCTCTCCTGCTATGAGCGATCATGTGCCAAAGCCTCAGAAGTATATCCCTTACGATCATGGGAGCGATGTGAAGACATGCTATCTCGATTCCAAGAAGACGGTTCCTGCACCTGACCTGTAT
The DNA here is from genome assembly GCA_012932025.1 of Fusarium austroafricanum. Taxonomy (NCBI): domain Eukaryota; kingdom Fungi; phylum Ascomycota; class Sordariomycetes; order Hypocreales; family Nectriaceae; genus Fusarium; species Fusarium austroafricanum. The sequence goes on along the minus strand of JAADJG010000085.1, from coordinate 95,607 downwards.
GCTTATAACGGCGTTCCTCAGCATATGCCGGACCCCGCCATCGGCTCCTACAAGCTCCTCGGCCTCAGGGATGACATCTGTTTCGATCGTTTCAGTCGGTATGGACCGTATGGCCTGGGCTATAGCAGAGCCCAGGGCGGTCTGGATACTGGCTTGGACACAGAGGCTTCTGGTAACGAGGCTGTTTGGGCAGAGACCGGAAAGATCAACTACATCGATGTGAACTGGGCCGATGCACAGGAAGACTGCTACAAGGCCAACAAGCACCGATTCAAGCAGGTTAACCCTGACACACAGGAGCTCCCAGAGACTAGCAGCAAGAAAGGACGTATTGCTGTGGTAGTCCGCACATATACTGGCTTCAAGTGGACTGAGCTTGCTGTCCTCAATTTCCGTGCACTCATCAGTGAGCTTTCACTGCGATCCGGGGGTGAATACCAAGTTCACTTCCTAATGCAGGTCCGAAACATCGATGAGCCCATCTGGTCTGACAAGTGGACTGTTCAGCGGATCATTAATGATAATGTTCCTGCCGAGTTTCGAGGCCTGGTTTCGCTCTGGAGCGAGCCCCAAATGAGACTCATGTACCCTGGCCGATTCGGTGAGACAATCGAGAACCCCAGTGGTGCTGACATTCACGGTATTTACCGTAGTGCCCATTTTCCTCTTCAGGTTTTCGCTATGCAACACCCCGAGTACGAGCACTACTGGAACTGGGAAATGGATATGAGATATCTCGGCAGCTACTACGAATTCTTCGACCGTCTGGGCAAATGGGCCAAGGAGCAGCCTCGAACTCTTCTCTGGGAGCGCAGCGCTCGCTACTACATCCCTCCTTACCACGGCACATGGGAGAACTTTTCTCAGACTGTTCAGCATGACACTCTAGCCTCCGGTCGCGCTCCCATCTTCGGTCCTCTGTCTTTCGAGGGTAAGGAGCAGCTTCGACACGATGAGTGGGGCCAATCTATGATGCCTCCTTCGTGCAGCTCCGATGCTCCCGATCGATCCAAGTGCGGCGTTGGCGAAGAGGCAGATATCATCACTCTGAACCCACTGTTCGATACCGAGCAATCTGGTTGGGTTTTCTCGGATGATGCGACAGGTTACAAGGCTCCTCCTCCTCGACGATGCGCCATCATCACAGCCTCGCGTCTCAGCCGTCGTCTGTTAATGTCCATGCACGAGGAAGTCTGGCGGTACCACCATACCATGTTCTCCGAGATGTTCCCTCCTACCGTTGCCCTACATCATGGTATGAAGGGAGTTTATGCCCCCCATCCCATCTTCTTGGACCGAGCTTGGTATCCCTTCAGCGAGATCGACGCCGCCTTCAATGCTGGTCGTGATCATTCAACATCTGGCCCTGGCAGTCCCTTCGATCAACTCAACGAACACAATCACAAGGGCACCAGTTGGTACTTTAACAGCGAGTTTGCTGGCCTTATGTGGCGCCGGTGGTTGGGCTACGCCCAGCTGGATGGTCGGGGCAAGCATGGTGGTCGTGCCAACGAGGGACGGGAGCGAGGTGGTAAGACAGAAGAGATGAACGAGAACAGCAGCGGCCGGTTATGTCTGCGTGGTATGCTGGTGCATCCCATTAAGTTTGAGCATCCTTCAGAGAAGCCTTAAGCTACGGGACATGAAGCAAAGTCCCTCTTCAACCTTGTCGCCGTCATGAGCAAGGCGACGCTACATGTCCTCCCTCTACCAGCGCACACGACAGACATTACCACGCACATATGCATTTGCAGGAGCATCTGTACAAATATACCCACGACTACTGAATGGCAAGACATCCGATTCCCAGCACCACAATGACAATGAGGGGAGATGACCCGAATTCTATGCATCTATTTTATCCAGTTCCTTCCTTCGCCCGGCTTGCATTCCGTTTACGGACCCAGCGAACTTGTCCTAGACCTACCTAGACACTTTATTATTTGAACCTTATCATACTTTACTTATTTCTTCACTTCCAACGTTTGGGTATTCTCTCGGCCACGGGGTCTCCAGAACGCCATCCTAATTCATCCCTCTCGTGTTGGCTGGGAATCGTTTGAGATTGCCTGCAAATTTCAAACCAAAAACCTCTGTTTTCAACTTGTCTGTTAATTCTCTGTTTTCTTTTTTTTTATCAAACAAACAATCAGTGTGGCATGTTGTTTCTGGGTACGAGGCATCCAGGACGAGGCGCGAAAGGGTTCTCCGCGCATGTTACGGGGCGTTCTGGACTGGGGGATTTTGGGAAGACACATGTGAACATGGTGCGACTTGACTTGTATAGATTCGATCTAGTATTAGAGGTGGCAGTTTGGTGTGAAATTTTAACTCGGTTTGAAACCACGCTAAAATTGTGTTGATGCCCGTGATATTGTTGAACAAGGTAATGATCACCAGGTAGTTGTAATGCCAGAGCTAAATGGTTGAACAGGTAACAAACATCGACTTAAACGTGTCCTCAGTGAGATAGCAGTCGTCAAAACCATCAGGCCCTGGTGAAAAGAGATAGTGGGTGGGTGTTTGGTTAGCGCAGTTGGTAGAAGACATATCCAACCCAATGTCAATCAAGGTACCTTGCCTCTCTACTCAAGGATCCAATGCTTGAATCTACCTCCCTAAGGTATCTTGGTCCTAGGTAGGTCTTCATATTTACAATACATCTTGAATTACTGGCCACCAAATCAAATACGAAACACAAAACGTAAGTACATATTCGCATAATCTTTCCTCTTAATTCAAAACCCCATCTTATCAGTTAAGCAATTGCCCGTTTAATCGAAAGCGCCTTCTTCTCATCAACCCATCCAATTCAACCTCCGTATCCCAGCCCTCACGGATGTCAAGTAATTAATATATACAGTCCAGAGACCAAGACCCGGGAAAGCCATTCAACGTAGTAAAACGCAATATACAAGATCCATTCCCATCATTTCGAAGACAAGAAAAATCTCTTGCCTCATCCCACCCTGGCTTCATTCAACGAGGAAGGGATACGCTCCAGAGACCACTGGAGATCATAGAGTACCTCTCCAAGATTTGAACGGCGCAAAGAGCTTGCTGAAAATGCCAGGCGCAACAGGCGCAGCATAGAGAATAAAAATCATCCCTGAGGTATCAAACTCCTGGCGCCATCGACGCTGAAAACCCCCTAACGCCATCACACCCAAAGAATGCAAAAATTGTGAGGTATACTCAAAGGCTAGGTAACTTAACAACTATCTCTGCTTGGACGATAGCGCTTTGATCGCATGTTTGCCTTTGTTGCTGTGCTGTTTCTGTTATCACTTAATAAGAATTCGATAGCCAGCAAGCCTGCACGCCACGCATGGGGCCACATGTTGAAACATCTTACTTCCTCAGCACGGCATCGTAGATGCTCACCAAGCCAGTGATTGCAGTGCCGGTCAGAATGCCCTTGTAGCCACCATAGATGGCGTTCTCGAGGCGCACTATAGACATGTCATTCAAAAGACCACCAAAGTTGACGCCTTGGCCGTACACAACGAACGAAACCAGGGCCTTAACAATACTGAAGGTCAAAGGGTCAACGACATAGTCGGCATGGTTGGGGCGAGGGCGACCACGGGAAGGTGGAGGGCTCGTGGCGCTCAGGTTGAAGAAGTAGCCAGCAAACGAGGGAATGATGACACTAGTAAGCATCCAGGTCAAAGCCGGAGACCAGAAGCTAGATGTCAGAAGCAGAAACATATCCGGAACATAGATGGGGTAGTCTGGCGTGCCGAGCGCACTGATAGCGGGGATCGTAAACGCGTAAACGTTGCTCAGAACTTCGCGACGAACGTTCCACAGCTCCCAGCCTGCAACGCAAAACAGGATGCTGGTGACAGTGCTGAGCGTGTCGCGAGTCGCATGGCTAACTTCAGTGATGCCACTTTCCTCGTAAAGTGACGAGACGCGCTGGCGCACAATGCTTGTCGATCGATCAACAGCGAGAGCGACATCAGCAGGCGTGGCAGGGAGCGCAATACGTGATGCGACCTCAGACAGAGCGCGACCAGGAGTCTCGATAAGTGCGGTCGATGTAGCTTGGGGAGAGGAAGCATCATCGCTTCTACCGTTTGGAAGATATTCTGTTAGCTCATTGATCACAGTCGCGACGCGCGATGCATCATCCCTGTCAACACTGGCGTGTCTTGGGAAGAAGCACAGGACGAACCAGGGTGACTCTAGGATATTCAGAGGAGACTTACTCAGGAGTGATTTCTTCCACGGGCTTGGAAGGTCGTCGTCGGACCACCTTCAGGCCATCCTCGCGGTTCACTTCTCTCTTGATTGGAGATCCTTGAGCCTTGGAGCGACTGTTGAAATAGCCAGCGAGGTCGGGGTTGGCGAGAAAGCGCGACGAGTTCTCTGTGAGGTAGTTATCGAGGGCCACGCCGAGGTCATCTTTCTTGTAGCCGTCGACGCTATGTCAACTCATATCAGCGGGCAGGTTTTTTTTTTTTTGATAGCATGGAGGGGTCATGATGGTAGAGTGGGCGCGTCGCGAAGGCGCTTGGACACGCCCAGGCGCAAACAACGAGATCAAAAGAATACAATGCGCCTATTGTTATAATGGAATTTGCGCGCAAATACCGGGTAGATGATGAAATCGGTGACGAAATAAACGTACTCTAATAGACCGACAGACTCAGCAAGGTTCTCGAGTTCGCCCTTCTTCTTGGTCTTCAACCACGAGTTGTATCTATGATTGGACATGGTGGCTAGTTATAAACGAATGCGCGTAAAGCGGATGTTATGTTGAAAACGATCAGGCGATGCCAATGAAAGTATATACGTGTGTTCCGAGTTGCTAGAACGCGACAAAAAGCGTGCGCAAATGAAGCTGATGATGGTGGTGAGGAATAGAGGTACAAGCTCACTTATGTTGTTTGGGGTCCAGGTTGGATGGGGGATGGATGCTGATGATGAAGAACGGAAGGGCCCGTGCTAACACGAGCGGGTCTCTTCCCTTGTTTATGTTTTTTTCTCCCGCGCCTTCTTCCTCCGATCATCAGTGATGGTCAGGCTGTCAGGTCCCCGCCGATCCCTTTAGTAAAAGTGTGGATGATTGTGTTGTGAGAGAAGCACCAATAAAAGCGTAGAATTTATAAGCTCCTTTAGTGAGAAACAGGCACTGATTCACTCTCCCGAACCACCCACCTAACCTACTATAGGTACCTTATGCTAATGGTATAGAAAACGCGGTCATGGATGTAGAGACAGAACACGACACTGGTTGACAGCTTGGTTAACTATATCTTCATTATAATCAAAATTGAAAGGCCCAATCAACATAACTAAGTAGAAGCGACAGCTCCAATCACTGGCTCAGCTATACACAGATGCAAAATTTGGAACACGCTCCGGATTATCGCATTGCTATATCCAACTAACGAACCTCTCTCGTCCCCGCTTAACCAGTCTCACCGGCACATAACCATCATTTATCTTCAGTGTCAACACTGAAGTCGCGCCTCGTATCCTCTGCCGGCTCATAAACTGAGCTTTGGTGTAGACCTCGCGTCGTGCCTCCAAGTCCATTCTCTCAATTTCTTCATCGCTCGCCCAATTGTCTACGGCCAACTCCAGGCTGTAGTCACGGAAAAGCACCGCAAGTGCGGCAATGATTTTCACTTGAGCAATCCGACGGCCGAGACATGACCTTGGCCCATCGCTAAATGGGATATACGAGCCTCTTTCTGGTCGAAAGAGCTGTGCACTAGTATCAGGACCCTCATATCCACCGAAGTCTTCATTCTCAGTGCCGATCTCCTCCGACTCCGGTGATGTTGTCGTCGGACCTTGATTCTTCCGATACCATCTCTCTGGCACCCAGTCGTTGATATCATCCTCGCCATCGCGGATCTGACTTGGTCGTCCAGGCCAATACCGAGGGTTTCGGTGAACTGATACGGCAACCAGCGAAATAACCGTGTTTCTTGGAATCCAGTGACTTTTGTCATCGATAATAATCACCTGCCCTTGTTCTGAAAGCACTTCTTTAGGGATCTCGACAACTGCAGGCGTCATCCTGAGAGTCTCGTTCATGCAAGCTCCCAACATGCTGGCCATCATCGGGCTGATCAGACTTTCATAGTCCCATGAGGTTGGATCTTGGTTACCCAATATCTCATCAATGTCCCTTTGGAGTCTTCTTTGCGATCCTGGATTGTTCGCCAGCTCCAGCAAGATAAAGTGTATCGCGTTCGCCGTGGTCTCATGCCCGGCGGCTAACATAATGAAGGCATTTCCATGAATTTCATCCCGAGATAGCACCCCTTTCATAGACTCCATGTCTTGTTGCGAACGACCAACCTCAGTCCCGTAGCTGGATCTTACCAGCTGGCCCATGAGGTCCATGCCGTCAATACACTCACCTCTGCAGGCTTCCTCTATCTTTTCATCCATTAGCTCCTGCATATACTTTCCAAACTCCTCAAATGATTCTATCGCTAGTTGAGTTGTCTTGAATGGCATGTATCCTAGGTTTTGTTAGGGTGTATCAATTTAACGGAAATTTGTGTTGGACTCACTAAGAAGCCACCGGGGTAAAAGAAGTAGCATAAGAATGTGTTCCAAGAACGTTGCGATGGTGGTTACGAAACTCATTTTATGACCAGCAGTGGGATGAAGGGACCCATACTTGGCCGTCTTTTTATCGACTTTCGAGGGTAAGGACTCACCAGGCCATAGCAAATTGAGACCAAATCCAACATATGAGATAATATTCAGGGTTAGCCTCATTGTGTCGTGGTCAAGGGCGCTGATAGTACCACTGTCTTCCCCATCTGGCCCCATCCACATCTTGACCAGCCCTCGTGCCTGTTGGATGGATTCTTTGAATACAAGTGCGGCATTCTTTTCATTGAATGAGGCCGATGTCGCCTTCCTATGTATCCTCCAAGTGATCCCTTCTGCAGCCAGAACATTGTCACCAAACTGCCGCAGGATCTCGTAGGTTTCGACGCATTTCGGGAAGTGTTCCCGCCGGGTTGTGATTTGGCGAATAGCTTCGGCATTGCAGACCATCATGAAGAGCATTTTTGGCGATACAACAATAAAAACATCTCCTTCACGTGCAAACCCGTCGTAACAAGTGCGGTAGGAGAATCCGGGTATTAAAACTCTTGTGAATCACCCTGTCAGTAATAACTTGACCCACGAAAGAACAAACTTACTCTAACCAACGCTCCCACCATGCCTTGGGGAATAATTTTATTATTGGAATCCATAGCTTATGTGTCAACATCCATGGTAGAAAGAGTGGTGAGCAAGCTATGAGATGTATGTAAACCATGGAATATATGGGAGGAAAGGTTAGGCATACGAGCAATGATATACGGCAAACCACTTTTCTTTGCAGCTGCGATATTTTGTCGCAGGTTAGCTATGTACGTGTAAACGAAGTAGATAAAGGTAGCTCCAGTTAGTAGAATGATTGTTTGCATCCTCTTAACGATGAGCAGGTTTCTGTAGAGCCTCGAGGTATAGGGTGGCTTGTATTAGGTCAGAGCTCGCTAGGATTTGACTTCAGAAAAGGCAACATTGATGGTTCGTGTGTGCTTAATCGGCAAGTAGGAAGTTGTAACTATAATGCCAAAGACCTGACTTCTAAATTAATGAGAAAAAAAAAAAAAGCCGGCATGTTTCACTGTAGCTCTTTATATACCTGCACCAGATTAAACAAATTGGGGGGCGTTAGCTGACACAACCAACGCTTCAGTTTCATTGGCGAGTGTTCTAATATGACTGATATCTGAGACTAGCATCGGAGCCTTATCCGTAGAGTTGTATCGCCTGGAAGAACTGCAGCTTGTTTCCGACCCTATTCCGTGTCCCCTCAACCAACATCGGTTGTCTGGATGAGCCCACGTGTAAGAGGAGATGTGCGCAGACTCATAGTAACCAGGGGTGATACGGAGCGAAGCTAGGATTCGTCATAGGTGGCATCTATGATGTAACTAGGCATCATGATCTGGTATAAAATATAGCATGATGGTATTAGCATAGCGATTCCTGTGGCTGTTAATGGCCAGCTGATGGGAGACAAGAGTAAGGGAGTCAGTCATAAGAATGGTCTAGGACATGAGCATAAGATGGGACTTTATATAAACCAGAATAGGTTCCCATATGCACACTCGAATAGGCCACGCATAATAAACTTGTTGATTTCAATATGAGCATCCATCACTGACCAGTAATTATAGGTGCTTCATTCTCAACACCAATTGACTTTCCACCCCCTAGCCCTACGAACTCTAAGACAAAGCCATGATGATGACAGCTTGGACGCTGGACCCCCAAACCCATTACCACTGTTGATCTGAATATCATTCGATCGTTTGATGGGTTTGTGTCCTGGTATTCCGTATACTAACTGCGAGTTAGTGAAGCTATCCCCCAATACTTAGCCCAACTGATTTCGTATATGCTTTGCACTTGTCAAAGCAAATGAATTAACGACTACAATGACGGTTGACCCTGGGCATAGAGAAGAGGCGGGATTGCCACAGGTCTGACATCAGCCAACCTCCACAGTTAATTCAACTCGAACCTCCGCATGCAATTTCCTTTGTTCTGGGTCCAATATGAGACATCAGAGTTCATAGAAAGAGCTATTCGAACAGCTGGGGAGATAAATAAATGTGGTTCAAAGAATCGATTTTAAGGTCACTTAAGCAATGCTGAAGCCGCTCATATTGAACTCAAAGAAAACCATCCTGATAATGTTGATCCCTATTTCTCCCTGAAACGCATATGGTGATCCTATCTTAGGGTACGTGGGAGGCGTTGTGGGCGTTTGACGGACCCGTTTCAGTGAAGGCTTAGGGGTTGCTGTGGGCGGGGCTCTTGGCATGAGGTGGAGCCCAGGGAGCCATCCCAGGCTTGGGGGGAAAGAAAACATGAGACTGGTAGATCGGTGGATTTTGGTGTAAACCAGTCTCGTGTATTTTTTACTTTGGCGGCTGGCCAGGCTCACACTCAAGCTCCATCCTTACCTACCTACCCCAGCTACCTGCCTACCTCGTCTCCATTCCCAAATTCGTAGCGATGGAAGGTAGCCTGGTCAGATCGTCCAATACCACTACTGACATGACAAGGGTCAGGTTAACTGTCTCCCAAATTTTTGGTATCTCAACAATCATTGAGGGATTCCAAATTCCCCTTGGACCCCGAAATATATTTTGCCTGCCCCTGGTCTCGTGACGAAAAGACAGTGTAAACTTGTTTTCTTGACTCCAGTTGCTTCAATACTGACACCATATTGGCTGTTCCATTATTCAACACCCTTTATCGACCGCTTGTTTTAGTTCGTCATCACATTGCAGCGCGACCAACGTACGTGCGTGCAACGCTTCGAGGAACGAAGCCCCTTTTATCAACCTCTCGCTTTGTGCTTGCGCTTGTGACAAAAGAACGACCGCAATCAAACTGGGATTTACAACTTCGTTTTGTTCTTTTCTTTACTTTTTGGTTCATGTCAGCATGTTCGGCCTGGCTGCAACGATTGAACAAATAGTATTGTCATTGAGCTCAGCTGTTGTCCTCAATTAGTTTAGGACTACGGAGTGCCACCAAACAGACCGTCAAATCGATCGAGCGCGACAAGTCGTCATGCCACAACATCGACCAGAAGGGGACGTCTCGCCCATGGACGTCAGTCCTCGTTCTGGGTCTCCAGCGAATCCGCATCTCCAACCTGTTCCTCCTATCTCCGTGTCAAACTCTGACGCTCGCCACCATCCTGTCGACATCAAAATCCCAGGCTCGACTGCAGAGACAAAGCAGACTTTGAATGGATTAACGCCAGGCCACGAATCAATACCTTCGTCAGCTATCCCAAAATCTACCCCCGCTTCGACCAAATCGCTCAAAGATCATGGTATCAACGACCGAGACTTTGGCCTTGTGCCTGACCCTGAGGGCCAAGACAATAGCCAGGCGCCTTCGAGGCCGAGTATACAGCTCACACGCGCAGATGGCGTTGACACGCCTCCTACGTTCACGAGAGGCAATTCGTGGGAAGAGCCAGAAACGCCAGGCAAATCCCGTGGTGCCTCCTTAATGTCCAAACTCAAGGCTTTAACCAACAACGGCGGCGTGCCAACCGCAAAATCGTCAACTGTGGCAGGACCTTCAGGCCAAGGCGTTCAGTCGAACATGAACTCTCCGACACGGCCAAATCGTGGCCTTCCTGGCACTCTAACAGAGGAGGACACCGACGCTGACGCTGACGCCGAGGAAACAGCAGATGAGGACAACCCTGCAGGTGGCAAATCGAAAAAAAAGAAGCAGAAGAGGAGGATGCGACGCGCAAAGAAGGCAACCGCTTCGACACCTGGAACCCCACGGCGTTTCGCAAACGACACGGATGTCTTGGATAGTTTCAATCAGATGGTGAAGCGACGTGCAAGCATGCCCGACGCAACTGCCCCTGACTACGGTGTTTCCGAAGGAGAAGGTCGAGATCGTCTGGGAATGGCATTTCGTAGAGGAAACTCTTGGATGACTTCCGCTGTCCGACACCATGGGGAGGAAGCTGACGAGGTTGAAAGTCCTGGAGCTGTTGGGCGACGAGCAGGCCATGTTCGCCGAATCACTGTTTTTGGTGGTGGGGGTGTATCGGATGGTGACGCCATGACACCGCGACGCCCTTTTTTCACATCTGAACGTGCGTCCACTTTCGGTGCTCAAAAGTGGAAGCAGGTCAAAAATACCCTCAAACTCCTTCGGCAGAAGAAGGAAGACCGTTTTGACTACTTCAAGTCGGCTGAGTTGATGGCTGAACTACGGGCTGGTGCTCCAGCTGTTCTTATGCTCGCCAGCATGATTCAGAGAGACGAACACGGGAACAAGAGGATCCCTGTCCTCCTTGAGCAGCTTAAGCTTCGCATCACTGATAGCTCCCCGATGGAGGATGATGATAAAGATCGACACTGGTTGTTCACCATAGAATTGGAATACGGGAGCGGACCCAGCAGAATGAGTTGGACCGTAACACGAACACTTAGGGATATCTACAACCTGCATTTGCGTTACAAGTTTGCTATCAACAACGAAAAGTATATGCCTGGACGTATGGACTTGGGTGGCCGACCAAAGCAACCCAAGTTTCCTTACTCGGCTTTCCCTTATCTTCGCGGTGCTCGTAAGAAGGGCGAAGAAAGCGACGATGAGGATCAAGCCAGTATTCGTGGAGAGGAGACGGCTGGTGAAGGCACCGCTACCGAAGCGGCGGGAGACGGTATCTTGAGTGACCCTGAAAACCCCAGTGGCCTTCCGCGCAGAAAGTCTCGCAATTTCTTGGGCATGGGCCCAAGGCGCAGATCAACAGGCATCACAGATCCTGGTGATATGTCCAACCCCGAGGGTCCAGGAATGCCCGCTATGGACATGGCAACACGAAGACAGCGTTATGTTGAGAAGCAGCGACGTATTCTGGAGAAGTATCTTTCTGAGATGATTAGATGGCTCATGTTCAGAGCTGATAGTAACCGGCTTTGTCGCTTCCTTGAACTCTCTGCCCTCGGTGTTCGTCTTGCCGCCGAGGGTAGTTACCACGGAAAGGAGTGTTATCTTCATATCCAGCCTTCGAAGGGTCTAGACTTCCGCCGTGCTCTAACCCCAGCAAAGGTTATCTCTCGTCACAGCCGAAAGTGGTTTCTCGTACGTCAGAGCTATATTGTTTGTGTGGAATCTCCCGAGAACATGAACATTTTCGATGTGTACCTGGTAGACTCGAAATTCAGCATTTCCTCCAAGCGAAGTAAGGTTAAAGCGATGGGTTCTAGCGAGAAGAAGGCTGAAATCGACTTGACTGTGGAGGCACCTCCTGAAAAGCATCACACTATGACTTTGCGTTCATCTGAGCGCAAGGTCCGTTTGTTCTCTCGCAACCAATCTGTGATGAAACAGTTCGAGGATTCGATCAACCAGATGCTCAAGCAAACTCCGTGGTATCAAAACAAACGATTTGACAGCTTCTCTCCCGTGCGAAACCATGTATTTGCCCAGTGGCTCGTCGATGGCCGTGACTACATGTGGAATGTCTCTCGAGCTATTAATATGGCTCGCGATGTCATCTACATTCACGATTGGTGGCTAAGTCCTGAGCTGTACATGCGAAGACCAGCCGCCATCAGCCAGAAGTGGCGATTGGACAGACTCTTGCAGAAAAAGGCCAGAGAAGGTGTCAAAGTCTTCGTTATCGTGTACCGAAACGTTGAGGCTGCCATTCCGATAGATTCCGAGTATACCAAGTTCTCTTTGTTGAACCTGCACCCTAACATTTTCGTACAAAGATCTCCTAATCAGTTCAAGAAGAACCAGTTTTTCTTCGCCCACCACGAAAAGATCTGTATCGTGGATCACGATGTCGCCTTCGTTGGAGGAATTGACCTGTGCTTTGGACGATGGGACTGCCCTCAACATCCCATTATCGACGATAAACCGACTGGTTTTGAGATGTCGGAGACGCCCAAGGACGCAGAGCATTGTCAGTTATTCCCCGGAAAAGACTACTCAAACCCTCGAGTTCAGGACTTCTACAGGCTCAACGAGCCATATGAAGAAATGTATGAACGAAGTAAGGTGCCACGAATGCCTTGGCATGATGTTGCTATGCAAGTTGTTGGCCAGCCTGCAAGAGATTTAACACGCCATTTCGTCCAGCGTTGGAACTACCTTCGCCGAGGACGCAAGCCTACTCGTCCCCTGCCGTTCTTGCTTCCTCCGCCAGATGCTAACCTAGATGAGCTGAGAGAGCTGGGACTCACTGGAACTTGCGAAGTTCAGATTCTTCGATCCGCAACCACGTGGTCTTTGGGCATCGAACAAACTGAGCACAGTATCCAGAATGCATACATCAAAATGATCGAGGAGTCAGACCATTTTGTTTATATGGAGAACCAGTTCTTCATTACTAGCACTGAAGCGTATAACACCAGAATTGTGAATCGTATTGGCGATGCTCTCGTTGAGCGTATCATTCGTGCTCATGAGAATGACGAAGACTGGCGATGTGTTATTGTCATCCCTTTGATGCCTGGTTTCCAGAACACAGTCGACGAGCAGGAGGGCACAAGTGTCCGCTTGATTTTGATGTGTCAGTACGCAAGCATCTGCAGAGGAGATCAGTCCATATTCGGCCGACTTCGAGCTGCCAACATTGAACCAGAGGACTACATCGCCTTCTATTCGCTTCGCCAATGGGGTATCATGAGCAACGACGTTCTTGTCACCGAGCAGCTTTACATCCACGCCAAGACAATTATCGTTGACGATCGTGTGGCCCTCATCGGCTCTGCCAACATCAACGAACGATCAATGCTTGGTAGCCGTGATTCTGAGTGTGCTGCGATTGTCCGAGATACCGATATGATCAACTCCACAATGGCCGGAAGACCGTACCAGGTTGGCCGGTTCGCTCATACACTTCGGCTTCGATTAATGCGAGAGCATCTTGGCCTCGACGTTGACGAAATCCTTGAACAAGAGCGTCAGGAAGAACTCGATCGCCAAGATTTCGAGAATGAGATGGAGGATATATACAATGAGGAGAATGGTGGCCCCGCTGATTCCTCAAAGCTTTCCCCGAAGCGCCCTCACCACCCACGAATCCCAAGCATTAACCACGACCTCGATGCTGCTGTCCAAGTCGAAGAGAGTAGTAGTAGTAGTAGCAGCAGCAGCAGCAGCAGCAGCAGCAACAACAACAACAGTGACAGCAATGCAGAAGCAGATCGTAACGTCATCAACCAAGCAGAGGATAAGGTGAAGCACGAGCTGGACGTGACTGGCTATGGTCCTGATCGTTGGAAGAGTGCTGAGAAATCCGGGCTTGATGCTGGCCGTGACTCTGTCATCATCAATGGACGGGAAGTCCTTGTTAGCAATATCAGTAACGAAGGCAAGGGAACACTACAGTCACCAAGGGAAGCACAGCCACACACACCCCAGCCTGATAACAGATACCTGGACCCCGGGAGCCACAACGACAGCCTGCCCCCTGTGCCAGCCCTGAATCGTCGCACCACAGATCAACTTGGTCTGCCCCGTCCCGCACAGTTGCCATCCTTGCCAATAAGTGACGACACCGATATTGGTGGCCCTCCACTGCACATCGATCCTGAAACCGGAAAGCCAGTGAATGGCGTCTTTCATCCGATGGCTGCAGATATTCATCTTGCACATATTGACAAAGACTGCATGGTAGATCCGGTTAACCCCAATTTCATCGACGAGATTTGGAACCGCGCAGCCCAAAACAACACAAAGCTTTATCGCCGAGTGTTCCGCTGCATGCCAGATTCTGAGGTGAGCACTTGGGCGGAGTATCGCGAGTATATGAACTATGGCGACAGATTCCGGGCAAGCATGGAAGGTGGTCGATCCAGAGGTGAAGACTCCGAGTTCCCCCCTTCCTCGAGACACCGCTCCTCCACTGCAGGTGGCGCAGGAGTTAGCGCACCAGGACCAGAGGTGATGGCCAAGGCTGTTGAGATAGAAGCGGGAAAGGCAGTGGGCAGAATGACCGAGAAACTCCCTCTCAGACATAACGAGGAGGATAGGATCAAGATCGTCATTCCCGACGAAGGACAACATGATGTGGATGAAAAACAGGCAACGAAAGATGGTGAAGCTATCTCATCACGACCTAATACTGGTTTGGAGAACGAGAGTGCTGTTGATACACAGCAATCTATGGAGGCGCCATCTCCCGTCTACTCACCTGGAGATACCCCATTCCCTGCTTTTGATGGAGGCAGCAGTGGAAGGTTCCTGGAGCCACAGACCGGTACTAAGGATCGAGAGAGGCGAACTACTTTTTCGACCCTTGAGAAGCCATCCTCAAGGGATACTAATGCCCCTCCGCCGGGGCAATTTGGCTCAGTGAAGCGCAGACGCCGTGCAACCACTAAGAACAGTCGACGCGGTTTCAGCATTGACGATATGCCATCGCGAGGTCAAGCTGAGGAGCTTTTGAACATGGTACAAGGAAATATCGTACAATTTCCTTACGACTGGCTCCTTACGGAAGAGCAGAATGGAAACTGGGGCTACCAAGTCGATGGCGTTGCCCCATTGGCGATTTAGTAAGTCTAGCCTCTTGTGAATGAGACAACAGTACTAACAAAGCAAAGTAACTAAAACTGCCTTTGATTCTGCTTTATTCTATTTTAAGTGGTGTATTTTGAACCGAAGTTCGCATAAGGCATGGCAAGGAGTTGATTAGGTATTTTGCTCTTTATGTAAAGGAAGCATTCGACGGGCGTGCTCGTTCTCACATACGCAAAGGTTTCTTTCTTTGTCCTTAGCCTTATATGTACATCCTCTGCCCTGGAAGCCACGCATGGGTCTATATTACATTTATAATACATCTGATTTGAAGCATTACACTCTTTCGCTCACCCATATAGCACCACGACAGCCTGCGCGGATGACGCCAGTGAGAAGCCAGTGAGGCTCTGCCTTTTGGGCATCATGCTCTACAGCATGATCCAGGTGCTCTAATTCTTCGTCCCTGATCACCCTGAGGGTCTTGACGAGGTCCGACAACTCTTTGCCGACTTCGTAACCCTCGGCCTCCCATTGAGTGATCATTTCCAGCAAGGTTCGAATCTGTTCATTATAGTGGCCACCAATCTCTGTCTCAACAGCCTCTGTGCAAGCCATGGCAGCCTCGTAACCCATCATAGCAGTTGACCAGCCCAAACCAGTAGCCATGACGGACCATAAGGGGTAAAGAGCAGTAGGTCGAATACGATGTTTGTGAATGAGGCTATTGAAGGTCTTGAAGTGACCATCTTCTTGATCGTACATGTGCGTCATCAACTTGCGGAGATGTGGCTTTGATCGGAGAAGGATGGGTGACTGGGCAGCATAGATGAGGACTGCGGCAAGCTCGCCAGCTTGGTTGACACGAAGCTAACACCACATTAGTCACTAATCGGAATGGTTTGAGTTTGTTAAGCCTACTGCAGAGTCGAGAAAGTCGCGCTGTTCCTGACTGAGTGGTTTGAGTTTCTTGGGAGGCTCAGCGGAGGTGGTTGATACAGAGGCTTGAGCATTGGAGGTTGTCGCAATGGTGCGAATGCATGGTTTATAGAGAATTGGTGGCGATCGCGCTATGATAGAGCGTACAGGCCTTGAAAGAGCTCTAGATGAGGCCATGATTGCTACAGAAGCAGTGAACCACTTCTCTATCGTTGATTGATAGTGGACCCTGCAATCGAACGATAACGATGAGGGCGCCGATAATCTCGGTGAGTACACCGAGGTAAGTTGTTCACCGGGAGCGGACAAAAGCTTCCCCGGCGCGCGGATGAGCCACGCACGTGCAGCTGTATGACATAGCCTTGGCCAATGAGGTGTTGGACGGGAACTACGAATTCAGACAAGTTGTGAAAGAGCAAGCTATTCAGGTTCTCTTACCTTTCACACAATCGTTTTCTCTCCCGTCAACAATCGCCTCGTTCATCGCTCACCACTCGCGCGCCCGCTTGCGCATCCTCTTGGACCCCTTTCCATCCTCAAATTCTCAGTTTATTTCATCCAAAGACGCGTTCAACGCGACTGCGCTTGGCATTCAGTCATCATTCCCCTGATCACATTGCGCTTGAGGTCGTCGCCAGCTTAATTCAGCAATCGCCATGTCTGATGTAGACGACGAGCTTCTCGCCCTTGCAGGTGGAGATTCCGAGGATGAGGGTTCGGACCACGAGAGCAGAGGTGGATCAGCGTCGCCGCCGCCAGCAAAAAGGAGTGGTTCCAAGAAAGGGGCGGGAAAGAAGTCACGACGGGGGGGCGGCGATGATTCTGAGGAAGAGGGCGAGGCGTAAGTGATTTCTCGTTGCTCGACGGTGTGTTGATCTGGAGGTTGAGTGCTGGACAGATCTCTCGGTCTGCCCCTGCCTGCCGTTCACCCAGATCGCTACCATCGACTATTCGTCGACTATCCACATGCTGACCTACCATGATTTAGGTCCTCTGCACCGGGAACCCCTAACTCGCTCGAATCTGCTCCAATGGATGAATCTGACTCAGACGATGAACCATCACGAGGGCGAGCTGCTGCTGCGGATGATGATGATGAAGCCTACCCAGTTGACGGTCGATACAAGAGCCAGAAGGAAAAGGCCGAAATTATGGCTCTGCCGGAGCTCGAACGTGAGCAACTTATTGCTGAACGCATGACGGACATTGAACGTCAGCGGCAGAATCGCCTGCTTCGCCAGATGGTTAGCAATATGGAGAATGAGGAGCGCAAACAAGTCAAGAAGAAGCGCAGTGCCGGAACCGCTGAGCTAGAAGATGGCGATCGGAAGGCATCCCGGCCACGCACAGAGAGCAAGAGGGAATCCGCAATGGACACTCTGCGCCAAGCGAAGGCAGAAAAGGCACGCCGACGAGAGGACATGGAGAGACGAAAGGACAACTACTCTCCACGGAGGCGCAACTCTAGGGCTGACGACAGTGATGACGATTATAATCGTGGGCACTCCCCAACCCCCGACGCTGATGAAGCTCGCGATCAGCCACCAGCTGAGCTGCGCGATTATGATCGTGTTCGATTGGGCCGAAACGAATTTGCTCAGGTTTGCTTCACTCCTGGGTTCGAGCAAGCTATTACTGGATGTTATATCCGTATAGCTCTTGGGCCACACCCTGAAACGGGCATCGAGCAATATCGTATGGCAGTCATTAAAGGCATGTAGTAAATATTATGGTATTCTCGTTGGTGCTGACATTGGCCGCAGGCTTCACTACCAGCCGACCATATGCTCTCCAGGGACCGAACGGTGCATTTGTTACGGATCAGTACGTCAAGGCGGCGCATGGCAAGGCAATTAAGGAGTTTCCTTTTATTGCCGCTTCGAGTGGAAAGTTCACAGATGTGCGTTTAAGCTGGCAGCGTATTGAACTGGCATTGACAGGACTATAGAACGAGCTCAACCGATACAAGGTTACATGCCACAATGAGGGCGTTACTCTTCCTACTAAGGCCTACCTCATGGATAAAATTGATGAGATTAATAGACTGATTAATCACTCATGGACTACGGAGGACATCAAAGCTCGCCTCAATAGGATAAAGGAGCTGAAACGGCGATTTGATCCCACTGAGCGAGAGCGCATCGCCCAACTACTTGAGGAAGCCAGAGAACGCGGTGAACACGACAAGGTCGAAGAACTGCAAGAGGAGCTCGACAACCTTGGCTCACAGCGCCTTGCATTCAGGACAAGTCTGGGGCCATCAAAGCACTCTGAAGCACCCAAGGGGCAGACCGAGCAAGATCGACTAGCTGAACGCAACCGAGAGAACCGACGCTTGAACGCGGAAGCAGTACGAAAGGCCCAGCTGAAGGAGAAGGCCAAGTCGAAGGAAATCGAGGCAGCCCTTAAGCGTGGCGAGACCTACCAAGGCGATATGTCGAGACGACTGAGGACCAAGGCCAAGTTTGTTTACGACGCCAACGAGACACCGGAGCAAAAGCCGGCAGCGAATGGCAGTGGAACCAGTACCCCTGGAACTAGCACACCGAAGCCGGCAGCCAAATCTCAAGTACTGCCTCATCTTGCAAAGCTGCAAGAAGAGAAGCATAAAGAGAAGGGCATCCCAACTATCCACAAGCCGCTGATGGATGACGATGTGATTGGTTCACTAGACCTGGATATTGATGTTGAAATTTGACAAAGAAAATTCAAAGGCACAGAAGCATCATGAGAAGCGTTTCGGTTATGGGTTTATTATTTATTGCGTCACGGGCTAGAGCAAAACGGCAGGTCAGGGGGGATTGCATTTATACCTCAATGAAGACTCTACTTGGTTGCGACAACTATGTATTACTGGATAGATCTTGGTAGATAGTCATATTTAGCTTGACAATTCAACCGCTATAGTTCATTCTGAAGCAACCATGCCAAGGTGGCCAAGGATTGCTATATTGTCGCCCCACCACTCAGGACTATGGATCGCTATACTGACACGACCGAAGTAATCAATGTTTTCAAAGGTTGAAGGGGTGTTTGGTGGCTGGTGCAAGTCTCGCGTCGCTCATACAGTCAGGTAAATTATCTGAGAATCATACTCTATATTGAACTTAAGTGTTGTCTATGCCACGAGTGGCATTTCACCTGACTCAATCACCACCACTCCTTATCTATCGCTTATTCAAACTCTGGCGATCTCTGAGAAAATCAAATTTGCCCTGCATCCTTCTGAGAAAATGATATGCCACCATCAAGGTTTCAGTTAAGATAACAAACACAACCGTCTCGACCTTCTTCCTCGCCATCTGGGTCAACGCCAGCTTTGGTCTGACAAACTTCCCGTCGATTTCGTCCTCGAACTTGTCACATACCTCGAGGTACAACCGGGGGTTATCAGTGATGACACCATCTATAAGGGCTGGCCCATCAGTGTCCCTATTGGAATTCCGCGGCTGACCTAGGTTCTGACGAATGCACCATTCCATGCGGCCGGGTTCGTTGACCGTCCATGTTAAGACAAGCTTGTCAGTCTGTCGAAGCTCACGTAAAAAAAGCTTGCCCGAGGGACCGATGAGGGTCTTGTGGTTTAGATTGAAGCCGAGGTTCGGGACTCGCAGGAAGTGGTGTGAGTATAAAAGAGAAGTACTGATATGAGCCAACGAATAGGTTGGGAGTTGACTATGTGCGGCTTGTAGAAATGATGCCTGATGACTAATGTCAGCCGCAAGTAAAAAGGAGTTCGGTGGAAACCATGGAAAGGCAGTGAGGGGTGTAAGTTTAGGAAAGCAACTGACGTTCCAGCATCCCAGAACAATACGTTGTTCCCACGGTGCAGGCCCCTGAACGCTATCAAGGGCTCTTGCAGTTGCAGCCATCAAGGCCGTCGGGTCATCGTCTAGCTTGGAGGCCTGCATTAGCTCTCGTCTCATAACACATGTCTGAGCTGATTAGAGATACCTTGATATCTAAAACAGCCCAGATCTTTTCCAACTGGGGCTGGGTCAACCATTCAAGGAAGTCCTTGAGCCGCGGCATGGGCTCATGAGGTTCAGCCACTGTTCGAAGAGTACTGAGATACTCCCAAGTGCATTCTGCAATGAGAATGTCTATGCCAAAGCAGCGTTTGAGGGATGGATCCTAGTCACATGTCAGCCGAGTCAAGTCAGGTCATGATGGAGATTGGGATATCATGATAGCCAATCCGAACCTCCAACTCACATGTGATAGAACAGCAACGCCATCGGCCGAAAGATGGACATCAGTTTCTATCGCATGGGCTCCGGCTCCGACTGCACCTCGGAAGGCGGCCATGGTGTTTTCGGGCCAATCAATCTTTGCGCCGCGATGAGCAATTGCTTGCGGGAGCCGCCGAGAGGGATCTCGGCGTGACGGTCGAGCAACGGCCCATGGAGCTGTAACAGAGATAAATTTAGTGGTATTATATAGGCGTATATTGAGGCTGATGTTGTCTAACCTTGAGGAATAGGCGCTGATTGGGCATCCTTGTTGATTAACGACTGTCTCTCTACCGCCATTGTCGTTGTCGCTTGTGAAGGTTGATGAAGCTAAGTTGATGGGAGATTCAAAGGAATAGGAACAAACGCTCGCTCACAATAGCGTCCCCAACAACGAGAACAGGACTGAAAAGACCAAAAAAATCGATGCAAACACGCTTCTCTGTTAAGGAATCTCGTGTTCATAGATTCTGGAGGCAAGATATGGATGTTCCTGCCCTGTCATGTGCCATGCATGGTCAATGGTCGCTCTCCGTTAAGTCCGTCGCTAGGAAGCTCGAGATACCGCACACATATACTTGGGAAAGTGCGACAGGTTGGAGTTTGAGGCGTCATTTCATAACCTAGTTTGCACGGCCACATTTGACTTCCACCAGCCTCACTTAATTCGACTCAGGTTCCGAAGCCTCATTCACAGGTACAGAGGTGAAACCTGGGTACTAGGTAGATGTCATTTTAGACTTTCATGGCCAGACTGAGCTTTTGTTCAAGCACGTGGAATCGATCAAAACATAAATCGCACTTTAACTCTTGATAACTATACCTAACCTCGGCTTCCAGCCTGACTGTGCCATAGGTTGCAGAGCTGGCCAGATGCCAAATCGATGGCTTCTGACTGTTGTGGATAAGCTTGAGACACCAACTACCAGCCAACCGGTCAGAGACCGATAATGCTTATAGTATGACCAAGAGCCGAACAAACAAAATCCAAAGGCCCTTCTCAACTTTTTGTGAATTCTTCTCCACAATCTCGGCCACATGCTTTGCCCTACTACTTCCTGGCTGCTTTTATACACCCCCAGCTCTAACAAACAACACATACGAGACACAGTATAAGATGCATACCCGGATCATTTCCCGAGGCACACTCAGAACGAACAATGCATAAAAAAAACAACCAATCTCGTTCTGACCCGGTTCATGCCAACTGCCCATGTCCTTGCTCCTGTGGCCCAGTCCCTTGGCTTCTCCAACACCGGCAACGAAACATGTCAGATCCGGTCCAGACTTCTTCCCTGCATAAACACCGACCCTTCTTGCTTATTGCTTTTTCTTAGAGGCTGGGGTAGCCGGCGAAGAATGCACATTTCGTCAGGTACATGTATGGACATGCCATGCAATGCAATGTGACTCTGACTACTGTACAAGTGCTCTCCACGTCGGAGGACGCCATTTCATGGGTATGTATCACAGAAATTGTTCGTGGATTTGCGATTTATTTGAGTTCTTTCATTCTTTTGCAATGTCCGAGCTGATAACTAGTTAACCTAGCAGGCCGTATTGCGAGGCTAGTCCTCGGACTAACCATCATGCTTGATCCCCGCCTCTGTCTCCTTTGTGGAGGTTTGCAGAAACATCAACAGTGACAATAAATTTCTGGTTGCGTTCCAATCCCAGATATCATAATTTTGAACAAATCCAAATTGCAATCGCTCCATCGAGAACAGATAGTCGTTGTTGCTTCCCCAGTCCGCCACCCAATAATCATCAAATCATCCCAACTCATGACTCCCATATTAACTCCGCAATATCAAATCCATGTTTAGTTAAAACATATTTCCAAGAACACCCGCCCAAGGTATCATTTTTTCCACCGCTTTTACAAGATAGGAAAGGTCTCCATCCGATCAGACATCACATATCCTTCATGGTTGTGCTGCTGAGGTACCATGTGGTTGCGATAGTCGACGCTCTCAACACTCAATCCAAGCTCCGAGGGGCCAACCTCCTCGCCAGAGCTAAGGCTCTCATCACTCATACTGAGGACGCTTTGGGGAGGGTGTGGGTTATTTCCAAACTCGGTGATGCTGAAGCCACCTAGGTCCCAGTTATCCGGGGGCCAGTCGCCGCAGTTACTCACGGCAATTGCACTCTCATTAACAAGTCCCTGTCCACCGTAGATAGCATCATATACATTGTTCATGCCACCATCCAATGAGCCGAGTAGAGTCTCCCACTCAGTTGTCGAAACCCCGTTCACCTTAGCGGCAGCCATAGAAGAGTTTACCATCATGGTATGGGCCTGGGGTGTTGGTCCAGAATGAGAGTGTGCACGGCTTTGCTGAGGCGAATTCGGTTGCGGCGACTGTGAGGAGTGGGAAAATGGCATAAAGTCCAGGTTGCGTGATAGGGGAGAGGCCTTACGGTCAGGGTTGGGAGACATCGACATGCGGTGACCTCGCTGGACCACAGGAACCTCGGTCTGGAGATTGTCAAAGGATTGGCGACCCCGGGCGCGGTAAAAGTCCGGTCGCTGGTCGATAACGCATGGCATTGTCATGCGACGCATCCTTTCCTGGTGATCGATCAAGTTGCTATCGCTAGCCGCAGCGGCCGGGAGCTGGCCGAGAGGGTAGGCTGTGCTGCCCTTCTTCTTGGACTTGGATATAATGCCTCTTGGTGGCGACCCTTGGTTGGAGGTGGGCGCGGGGGGTATCGACACCTCACGTAAAGTGTGCGTTGGCGAGACAGCGGATTCGTCGACATTGACAAGCATACCAGCCACACGCCTAAAATCGAGCGAGCCAGAGGCCTCGGTTTTGTCAAGGATCTGAATCACGGCATTCACCAATCGCTCGTCATCGCGCATAAGCTTGCTGTCTTGCTTAAGATCAATCGAATGGTAGAGCAGCGTCATGCCACAAACAACCAGAAGATCAGTCCGGTTCAGGCAGAACGAGAAAGTCATGCCACGCTCTTCGAGGAGCTGAACGATCTGAACGATGTGTTTGCTCGACGCTCCGATTGACATCAGAGACCCAGCTGCCTTGGAACCCAGAGTGGAACCGATCGCAGGACGGTAGATGAGTGTACGGATATAATAATAAGCCAGAGCCAATAGAGGTGAGCGGCTGCCAGTCACATCTGCGGACGGCTTATCTTGGACAAAGTTAAGTCGCAGATGAGGAGGCAGCTTGTCATACCAAGCATCGAGCTCATTCTCAAGAGCACCCATCTGTTGAAGAGAAATCTCATAGGAGCTCGAGGCGGGGTAGTTCTTCTCTAGCACCTTGGCGAGGATGCGAGTCGCACGGAACAAGGCTAGTGCACTTGACAAACGAGTATACTCACCTGGAAGAGTAGGCTGGAAGCCCTTCTCGGTGACGTACTCATCATCAGTGTCGCATGGGTATTCGGCTTGAATATCCTCCTCCTTGAGAAGTTTAGGGAGACCAAGGGTAGCAGCAGAGAAACAGTCGAGAGTGTAAAGAGTCCAAAAAACCTTCTTGCGTGTTTCTATCGTGAGAGCACCAAAAGAGAATCTTTTCTGGCTCTGGTGCAGGCCCAGGCGGTGAGAGAGGCCAATGGCAATGCCCTTGTAGTGCTGAAGTCGCTTGTAGTCGGCGCGCATAGTGCAGTAAAGAAGCGCGAGAGCAAGACACTGGAGGGTGTTCATGGTATTCTCCATGAGGATAGCTTCCAGAGCAGTTTGCCATTGCTGCTCGCATGCGGCAAGCCGGGGGAGATCGGGGTTCTCTGAAGAGAGGCCAGCGATGTTGAATACAAGGTAGAGCTGTGCGAGCTTATGGTTGCTCTTAATCTTTTCAGGGTCGGCGACGAACTCCTCATAGATATGGAGGAACGTGGGCTTGTGAAGGATGGGAAAGAGAGGTGCCCACTCTTGGAAGTAAACGTTGACACAGCGATCAGAAAAGAGACGAGGAGGAACTCTAAGAGATTGCTCGGTGGGCTTGGGACCAAGGGGCTTGCAGCCCTGGATATGTAAGAAAGCCTCTGGGTTGAAGTCGGTGCTGGGCTTCCCAGTTTCTTGAATCTTGCGCTTGAAGGCCTCTATTGGGATGTTAGTTAAATTGGCTCATTGGAAGCATGATGAGAAAGAATTACCAATGAATGTTCGGCCACTGGAGGCACCCATAAAGTAAGAGTCAGAATTCTCAACGCCAAGTAATAGCGGTGCAGCTTGTACCCGGAATGTATCTTCCTTTGTGGCCAGGACTTCATTTCGAGACTCTGGTGCAGCTGGGCTGCTTGCGGGCATTGAAGGGCTTGGTCGGTTGCCGTGGATCTTAGAAAGCATATCGATCTTCTCATCCTTTTCGTCTAATAGGTCCTTAAGTTCTCGAACTTCGCTTTCTAATTGTCGCACACGTTCCTCCAGAGATTCGGTATAGCCACGGGGAAAAGCGCGGCGGCTGAGTTTATCGCTTGTCCGGCATTCGAAGCCGACATTGGCGCACTGAGAGCAGGTAGGGCGGATTCCGTCACAGCGGATCTTTTTACTCCTGCAACGATCACAAGCCTGGGCGATCCGGCTCTGAGAGCTGGTGCCCACCTTGATGACCTTCATGGGGAGAATTCCGGGCATTTTGACGAGTGTTTAAATGCGTATGTATGTGAAGGGTTGAGTTATATTGATTTGATTTGTGTGGCACAGGCGGCTAAATTGCCGAGAGAGAACGCTGGCCGGTAAAGCTGCTGCCAGGGTTCTTCGTTTAATGTACTGGGTTGTTCCTTGAATGTTATATTCTCGTGTGTATGTTATATTGCTGAATTATCCACAGTGTAACGGTCAAGTTCCGAGATGTCCAATGGTGATAGCCTAGGTTTTTCCAACGATTTCGTGCCAGGACCAAGTGAGTATAGGCGTATAGTGGTTGAGTGACCTGGTTGGTGGGGTTTAACTAAAGGCGTGATTTGTAGAGAAAAGTTGCGTCTGGGGTATCTGAAAAGAGACAATGAGGTGATGAGAGACAAGGCTCATATACGAATATATGATTCCAACAGAGGACAAGGACAAGGACAATAATGGAAAGAATGGTAAAGATATAAAGGTTAAAGGGGGAAAAATAGAAGATTCAGATTCTTGGGGTGGGAAAGAGCAAGATTTAGTAGAAATTGAGGAAATGGGAATGGGGCCCAGTCGGACTCTTTGAGTGTGGAGAAAGAAGTGGAAATCCTGGGGAGACCCAGGCAGGGACAAGCGGAGAGGCCAGTGCCATGCTTGCTTGTTCTTGCTGCCATGACCCGGCTGGCCTTCAATGGTGAAGAGGGTACCACGAGAAATCTGGGGATGGGGGCGTGCTCTTGGCATCCCTAATACCAATACCAATGCCAGTCCCAGTCCCGGTCCATGGGTCTGGGCGGGCGTGGATCATGACGATTGAGATACAGTGCACGACGTTCTAACACCATGTCCCTTGCCAGGGACCAACCCAGGAAGTGTTATACAGATGCCATCGAGTCTTTGGGCAGGTACTGTAAATGCCGAGAACTAGAAAGTGTGATGCTATCTCTCTTTCTGCATAGGTACCTACCTACCTACCTAGGTACACAGGAACCCAGACCCTATACAGTGCGAAGTCAAGAGCGGTTCACACCGGGCAACGCGACTCGACTCGACTCGCTCGCTCACCACTCCGTCCGAAGCCCGTTGTTTTGGGCTGACACCCCCCTTCTAAAGCAACATCTGATAGGTAGGTACTGATATACGTTGTGTGCGCCCGAGTTTAGTTGAGAAGTACATGAGGTACATACAGCCGCAGCAGCGCCCAAGACGGCTTAGTGTGTGCGTGATGCTGTGCTTTGGATGTGTGTGATGCCATCCGCTTTAGTGAGGGCGTGTATAAGGAAAACGTGGAACCTAAATTGAAACGTAGAAGCAATATGCATTTCATCTCGACTCACCTGGCCCTGACTTGTGTCTTTGTTTTTCCAACATGATTTATATTTACATTGTGGAGGCATGTGAACATCTTGGAAACCAGTCTCCAAGAGTTAAAGAGCCCGATTCTTACCAGAATTTGCATAGGGTTGAGCAGCATCCACAGAGTGGCCAGGGAGAAGGACCACTGGCTTAGAGCACATATCAGGAATTAAGGCAGACCAACAGAGTACCAGGATCCTTAAGCTTGTCAAGAAAATAAATTGGTTGTATTTCGCAGAGTAGTATTGGATGCAGAGTTATGTGTGCTTCGTTCTTCAAGCGCCGACTGCAATTTGCGTCCAAACGCATGATTTCACGCGAGCTGAGCAAGTACAGCATCCAGCTACGGTTACAGAAAAGGTCATTTTGGTGTGCAGTTCCCTCAGCCGCTCGTGATCCTAGTTTCTGTATATATTCATTCTCTAATTTAATTAAACAGATCTCGTTTCCTCGAGGCTAAGAATCGTGCTCTAATGCTCTACAGTATTCCTTTGCTCTCTTAGCACCAAATAAAAAAAGATTTCGAGAGCATATCATTTCCAGAACGTATCTCTCAATGAAATACCTGGTAGTAAAAACCCACTTCAAGGTACCTAAGGAATGAACACTGGGTACATATCCCACCTAGTCCTACCTATTGCTCATCCTCAGCTCCTACTCCCGCTCAGCGAACCGTGACCCTTGACTTGGAGGTACTACATAAGGTAGGATAAAATGGCACCACCCACGAAGACTCTAGAACACTCTTGGATGTTAACAACAGCCCATTGCATCACACCCACCCGGCCCTGGCCGCCTCTTTCTTTAATTGGTACTCGCCATATTTTGGGTTTTCTTACCCCAGATTAATCGATAATTCTATTGTACGCTCTTCTTTCAAGAACGTGGGGAAAACACGTTGTGGCATCACTTTATTTTCGGTTCTAGGCTTATTCCATCCCATCTCTCCTCCTTGTCTTGGCCTTGTGATGTTGACTACATACCGTAGTATTGTCGACGTAAGCCAACCACGATAAGCAATATTAGTCTCACCTGTTGCTGAAATATTGCGAATGCTAAGCAAAGACTGAAGGACTACTAGGACGAGCAGTGTGCTTCACTTACGAACCTCGTGCAAGATGATCAACTAATAGATGAGGCAGACTTGCCTTGGCCTCACCGCCCTCGATGGCGTAGCACACCCTACTGATCCTTTAAATGGAGGTTGATATTCGATGTGCCCCGGGACAAAGCCCTGTTGCTTTAAGCTCCATGATACACGCGGCTCACAAGGCCAACAGTCTCCTCTACTACCTCTGCCGTCCTAGCCACAAGATTGATGTTAGTACTGGCGCAATGTACTGTACTGTACTGTATCACCACTAGCTTCGTTGTTAACACGGAGCCGCAGAAACAGAGCGGCTCCCCTTTCGACTACTATAGACACCTCTAGATCATTTCCCCAGACAAGCCGTAGTACCCTGTATGCTTCATGAGACAGATCGTGTGCAGGGTGATGCCACCGCAGCATTTGCCCTTACCATGATCGTAGATGAGCCATGTAAATCACACAAGATTCGTGATAACCCCAGGTTTGATCGTGAAATGAACTGATCATTATGCTGCATGTGCTAGCATTTCAAACCCGTGCCCCAGCATAGCTTCCCCAGGTGTTCTAGAGGCAACGGTTAGAACCAGCGCTCCGGTTCTGAAGTGAGATGGTGGCTGGCGTGAAGCCACCTTAGCTCACAGGTTCTTCTCACGAGGTTCCTGACTCGACTGCTGAACCTGTTGCACAGATCTGATACTTTGAGCCGTAATGTCAACACTGAGAATGTATAAATGCGGCACAGATGAATGGCTGTATCAAATTTCAGGAGAACAGCAATAAGAAAGCTTAGTTCAACAGGGCTGGAACCAACTAACGCTAAGAAATATTCTACTGTACGGTATGGTTGGTATGCTCACCGCGGTGGAAGCCCCCGGGATAACTTCGTCCACCATCAGGTGAAGAGTTACATAGTACCTAGGAGGTAATGAGCAACATTTACCGGGTTGCGGATTCGCTCACGCGAGCTGAGTCGCCATCATCTATGAGTACATACAGACCTCCCTAATGCCAAGTGCTCCAAGCTTCCAGATGATCTCGAAGCACGACCATCAGCAATCCAATCCACATGTTGATTTGCACGTCAAACGCTGTTAGCCCTAAAAACCCGCCCCTCGCAGACTTAGTTTCAAGCCTCCGGCCCTGGGGGAACCGCAATGGACCCACCTCGGAGCCGCAATCGTTGAGGTGAGCGGTGCGGACCTGCCGCAGATCACTGATCCGCAGCTAACTTTAGCATCCCTACCTACATACTAACTTAGGCCCTGAAATCGACAAGTGCCTGTCACAAGTTAGGCCTTGCTTCTCATTGATACTTACCCCAGCAATTCTATTGCTTACTCTCTACTCTCAGACACTCTGGCTACCTAATTAGTTGTCTTCCTTTGTTGTCCCGCCATAAGGTCAATGCTCTCAGTCTCAGATCGCAAGCGCGAATAGGCGCCCAGGCATTTTAATTGTAGCTTCTTGAGTTGCAGGCCTCATGAATCGCAATACATCTCGACTACGCCATGAACACGGCATTCCCACTTAGGTACCTTACCTAGCTAACGAATACCTACTGGGCAGAACTCAGGCTTCTTGTCCCTCGAAACGCGTCAACTTGAAGCTTTTCCTCATCCCCGACGCCGAAATGACTAGTCAAAAGTCTTCATAACATATGCTTCCTGCTGGTGTACAATAATAAGACGCCTTATTTACCAAGAGCATCCTTTCACGCACGGAGTGTCTGTCAGGCAACGCAATACGTTATACCCTCTATCCATATCAGTATGTTGTTTAGCGGTATGTTGTCCTGAAGTAAATCCCCTGAAAGGGTTTCATAGGTATATTCCTTACTTAAGACCAGTCTGCAGTAGATAAATGATCACCGCGCTACCATAGTGATAGCTATTGTGCATCTACTCGGTTGAACAGATACTATGCAGTGATGTTGATGAAAGTAATGATAGTATGGGGTACATCTAGCGTTGCGATAGGCGTATATCTATTACACGATCGGTCTAGCATTTTTTCCTCCGCGTTTCCCCACGATAACCACCCAGGAGGATAGATAGTAATTCAGTGGAATCCGAATGCGCGATGAATATCTGGGAATGATCCACGATCTTGATCCTCATCCATTCTCTCGGCACTGTTGGCACAGCTGCACTATGAGAACACAAACACAACTTCTCTCAACGATCGTGGCAGTCAATCAATCGGACAACTATCACGTTATCTAAAGAACGGATGATGGTCCAAATCTCTGCTTCATGAATGCATGGTACTGGGGATAGCTTCAATCCGCCCAATGTCACACGCCATTATGCGCGAACACTGCTCTGCTAACTTGTGAGCCTAATCTTCTGGTTTAAATAATATTCCATGTCACTTCTGGGTTTTCAGGTGAGTGACGGGCAAACGAGGTAGGAAAGAGGCTGTTGTGCCGAAATGCATCTCAAGTGACGGAAACTGTCCGAGTCTTAGGTTTCTCGATCCCGAGTTTTTGGTTCAGGTCATATCCAACTTATACGTAGCAGAGAAACACATGTGATGTTACCGAAGCCGTGAGCTCTTGATGGTCTCGTGAGCATATACAGCTCCTACATCCATATTACCTGGCCCAGGGACACAGCAGGCAAATAAAAGTTTCCATTTTCTGCTCCAGAGCTCATTCCAACGGCTGTGGAGTTGGTTTCGCAATAGCTTCGTCATAACGTTATATCGCAGGAGAAAGAACCAAGCAGTTGAAGCAATTGCCGACTCCCCACAATCCCAAGATGGCAATCCTACAATAGGTACATACCTTAGCCGCGGAGGCAAGATGTGTGCTTCGGTCAGCTAAAATCGTCCTCCTCATTGGCCGCTGGTTCAGGCACTTTTCCGTCTTGGGAAGCCTCCATCGATCCGAGATATGCCACCACGTGGTCGTCCGCAAAAAGATGGGCCCTCTGTACCGTCCCAATGACGCACTTTGTTAGTCGTTTACTCTTTCCGGGGATCAACTGAGGTGTCGAAAATGTGTGAAGAAAGCTCGGTGTGTGACCGAGCACCCGCGGCTGAGTTTCGGGAAGGGTGGATTCGCAAACAAAATGCGGAGGATGTTCCCTGAGGAGGAGTGTCTGGGGTGGAAGATGAATCTGGGGAAAACTACCAAGCGGTTGGTCCAAGTGCCGGCTGCCCATGCACGACCTTGTCTGTAAATCATGGGAATTTGATGGGAAAAAAAAGTGGCAATTGCATCGTGCCATTCGTCTCCAATATCGATAGGGCCACTCGGCTTTCGATTTTGCCAGTGAATTTTCAAGTGGATGGATGTGCTGCAATGAAACCAACGTACCTGTTCATTCAAAACCACAGCAGCACTTTCAAGTACACTGGCTTCAATCTCTCTAAGCTTCCCCGCAAGTTGAAGACGGTCATCTTTGACCTGCCCGGTCCGGCGCAACGCCTCAAGTTCATCATGGGAAATATCGGAGGAGAGCTGCATGAGATGATTGGACACCACTTCATGCAAGACGGAAACAGCTCGGAGCCTAAAGACTTGACACAGGGGGTGGCCTTTGATGAGATCTCCAAAATCGTCAGCTCGCGCCGTCACATCTTCTTCTTGCCAGAAAAGCTTTAGCTCCCGCTCTCCGTCCTTTCCTTGGAGTACTCTGAACTCAAGGCCATCCTCCTCGTTCAGACACATTAAGTATACGAAAGGGCATTGCCAGCTTATATCCCCACCTGACCGAGACAGCTTGAGAGATGGTGATCCTTTAAAGATATGGAGTTTTGCCTTTCCCAACGGATCATCGTGCAAGAGCTCTAAAGGCAATGTCAGCCCCTCGATGGTAGATTCGCTGTCGATAAATCCGTAACTAAAGAGCATTTCTGCGGGGGGTTTTTCTCCATAGGAGATATTCACTTCACCTCCCTCTGAAATATCCGCCCCCGGCCGCGCAAGTAAAACAATATTGTCTTTGCCATCTTCTTCGTAATAGGCGGTTGGGCGATGCGAGTGGTTAGCCATGTCCAAGCCGGGAACCATGGCATGCCCAGCTTGGGGCAGTTCCAGACAACGGGATCTATACCATGCATCAACCAACACCCAATCCTTAATGGTTACCGTTTCTTTCTCCCAAAAGAGCGAGTTCCAGTATGCCAGACCCGACGACTTTTCGATGAGTTCATCAAACTCCTTGTTGAGAGCTGAGAACTTGGCTTCCAACGCAGGCTACAGGGTTGTTAGGGTCCTTTTGTCCTGTTGTGGGGAACTTCCTCATCCACCAGATCCAGCGGGGAGTAACTGCGGCTCCGCAACTCCCATTTTGGATATGGTCGCGTGTCTTTGGGAATATTTACCTCTAAAGAAGTGTTCTGTAGAAGGGCTCGCTCAACTTCCGACCACATTGTTGGGACTGGGACATCACGAGGGAGGAACTTCAAATACTCCGTCCATGGTGTTGGCGCAAGACCTCTTGAGCTTGGTGCATCTTGGGTAGAAAGGACGAGATGTACCAAGAGATATATCAAGATATCCCCTCGGGTTGACTTTGATGAGATAGAATTAGCGGTCGTCTGGTTCGTGCTCCTGTGTGGCCCCGCTGCATCAAGAGACAAAGGCCCTCCGGTCTCGGCGCCATACCTGATGCCCTGCAGAGTCGAGTAGTTGACGGAAGTTTTGATCGACTTTGGTATATTCTTCAATGGCTGCAGCCGAAAGAATCAGATCACGGGGAATTCGTAGTAGCCTTGTCGAGTTAATGTTGGTTTGCCCTTGAATCTCACCCATGGCTCTTTCGTCTTCTTTTCCACCTGTACTCAACCCTTGACCTTCTCTGTCTTCCAAATCCTCCGCTCTGGTTACCGCCTCCGTTGCCGGGATTGTTGTCAAGTCGTTGGTAGCCACTAGGCCAATTCCCTTCCCATCCGTCTCTTGCAACTTGGCGTTGATAAATTCCACGTCGTTGAGACGCGCCCATGTGGGGAAGACATCGATCGATAGGGGTGATTTAATAGACATGACTTGGGAGAAAGAGTCCAGAATGGGTACGGGGTGGGAAATGACTCTTTAAATAAGAAAACGTAAGTTGCTGGTGCTCTTGCCCGGGTATTACGTTGAATGGTCGAATGGGTAAATACATAGAGGACACCAATGTCCGAAGGTATATCCGGGCTATTACCCCGATCACAAAATTTTGACCCACTTCAGCCTCTTTTGGCCGAGAACCAATTTTTGCACCGTGAGGCTTTGATACGATAACTCAGAGTCACATAAGTTCATTTCTTCCCATCAACCCCCCGACATTTCTTTTTGCCACTTAAACTCATAAAAGTACTGGGCGGAACTCTAGACTCTCTCAAATCGATTCAGTAGCATCAAAAACAGAATATTCGATATTGAAATTGCCCTCGACTCTCGCAACAACAGCAAACCCTGGTCTGGTCTTACACCTCGGGCCAATCTGGTGACCAAACCCTTTGACAGAGTTCAACACCCTTCGAAATGCCTCGCGATCCGCTCATTGGCCTCGTGGGAAAGCCCTCGGCTGGTAAGAGCTCTACGCTCAACAGCTTGACTGACGCTACGTCCAAAGTTGGTTGGTAGAAAGACCCTGGCCAAAGCTGCCGAAACTTGGCGCTGATCGCAAGTTACATAGGCAATTTCCCGTATGCTTCACCCTTGTTTCATACTGCGTGCTCCCAATGCTCTGCATTTCTAAGCATGCGCTCTTGTAAGCCTGTGGTTGCCGTGAGAGCTGACCTGTCTTGCTAGTTTCACCACAATTGATCCTCAGCGAGCTATCGGCTACCTCCAGATTGAATGTGCTTGTGCCCGGTATAATGTCTCAGACAGATGTAGGCCCAACTATGGCGCTTGTATTGAGGGCCGTCGTTCTGTGCCCATCGAACTTCTTGACGTCGCTGGTCTCGTCCCAGGTGCTCACGAAGGTCGTGGCTTAGGAAACAAGTTTCTTGATGACTTGCGTCATGCTGACGCCCTTATTCACGTCGTTGATGCTTCAGGTACCGTCGATGCTGAAGGCAAGGAAACAAGAGGTTATGACCCCTCCGTGGACATTGCGTGGCTGCGAAGTGAGATCGTAGCGTGGGTTCTTGGCAATCTCATGCAACGATGGGGATCTATTCGACGAAGGCATCAAGCTATCAAAGCAACTGCTACAGAAACTCTGCAAGCCCAGTTTTCTGGTTATGGTGCAACATCTACCATTGTGAATCGCGCTCTAGATCGTTGCGGTATCAAAGAGCCCCTGGAGGATTGGTCCAATGAGACTGTTGAGCTTGTCGTTAACGCATTCATCGACGAAAAGTTCCCAACAGTTATCGCACTCAACAAAATCGATCACCCAGACGCTGACAAGAATATTTCCAAAATTGCGAAGCAGCAAGACCCCAACACCATCGTGCTTTGCTCTGCCATCTCGGAGATCTTTTTACGAAAAATGGCCAAGCAGGGCTACATCAAGTATGTCGAAGGCAGCGAGTTCATTGACACTAAGGAGGATTTAATAGAGCAAGGTGACCCTACCGGTGGTGGACTCAAAGATCTCGATGAGAAAAACCGTAACCGAATCGAAAATCTTAAGGATATGGTGCTCTACCGCTTTGGATCCACGGGTGTTGTTCAAGTTCTTTCGAAAGCCGCTGAGCTGCTTGGTCTCGTCCCTGTCTTCCCTGTTCGAAACACCTCCACCTTCAGCTCCGGTGCTTCAGAGTCCAAGTTTGTTTTCCGTGATTGCGTCCTTGTCAAGAAAGGCAGCACAGTCGGTGATGTGGCGCGCAAAGTTATGGGGGACGCGCCTATCGCCTTTGTCGAAGGTGCTGGAAGTATTCGAGTATCCGAAGACGATTTTGTAGCTGTGGGCAAGAATGATGTATGCCACGTACGCTCCCTTTCCACACGTTATATGCTAATAACATGCGCAGGTCCTATCATTCAAGGTTGGCAGAGCTTGATCCACATATATCACTGGTTGAGAGGTCCGGGCGATCGTTTGTACCATTGAATAACGCAAGTCTAGGGAGGCGTTGGAGATCATTCTTCTTAGACTCGGATATCAAATGTCCATGTAGAGGTTTGCGGATTTGACCTGGGAGAAATCATTTTCTCAGTATATACATGCGGAAGACAACGATTGACAGCATGCCTAGTGGATTGTCTTATTCATAACTTTATGTGCAATGGTGTAACCATGATAATGACAAAACATGACAACACCATAAAGCTACATATCTGGAAACCGCACAACAAAGAAGTCCGAATGTACTCTGATAAGACCCGGCCCAGAGCTGCATTCTCAACTATTAATACAATACCTGAAGGGGGTGACTGAAGATCAGGATTCAATTGTGAGCGGCCATTGCCTTGGCCTGTCTCCCCAAATAAGTTCGACGCCATTCTTAGCCGTCAATTTACGAAGCTGGTCACCCCACTCCCCATGAACCGTCTTCTGGTAAATCTTTTGCAGGTGGGTAACCTTGAGTATAGCTTCGATCATGATACACAACTCGCGGGGCTCATAGTGCGATGAGTTGATCTCAAGAACTTCAAGGTTGGGAAAGCTGGCTAGGAAACCCGGCAGGTACATTTCGTCGTCAGTCTTTGGGTATGCGCGGAACCTGAACTCTGAGAGGCCGATGCACTTGATGCCCTCTTCTCCACGTAGCCAGGCGTGCTCCTGGATGTGTTTGGTACTGCCAGATCCCTCGGGGACACCTTGGGGATCGAGGGGAAAGGCAAGGTCCAGAGTGTGTAGCTTGTGCGATATGAGAGTGTCTCCGAGTACCTTTTGGAGTTTCAACGGCGGTATCATTGCTCGGCGGAGACGCAGCGAGCGCAGATCTGCATACTGGCAATGCTTGTTATCCCCATCGGTGGCCAGCATCTCAGGCTCTCGGTTCAGCATTTCTAAAAACACTATCAGGCCAAGCGGTCCCTCGTCGTCAGGTTTCCAACGAAAGTCAAAATCAATATATTGCAGCGTACGTCCACCGCGGAGGGAAGTCAGCTGCTGAATTGTTTGTGCAGTGTTCAAATCAGAATCATTAGATCCATGTACTGTAACCACTTTGAGCTCTGGCCAAAAATCATCAAGATTTTGATCTAAGGGAAGTTCCCCTGAAAGCTGCACGTCGTTCAGATATAGTTGCTGCACGCGTGGTGTCTTGAAAGCCAGGTGCCACTGTGCCTGATCAGCTCCAGCCCATAAGTATTGTGAAATTTGGTTTGCTTACTGTACTCAGTCTGAACAGACTTGGCCTGCTAGGCTCTTCGAGCCGCAAGCACTGAAGACTGGGTAGATGCGGGAAGAAGGGGTCACTCGAGGAGCCGATCTGAGGCAAACCATGAATTTGCAAGATCTTCAAGCTCTCAGACGCATGCAGCAAGAGTGGCTTCAAGATTTGAGGCTTTGCAATGATAATATCTTGGAGGATGATATGATTCAGTTTTTTAAGTATGCCTTTCGCATTTTGTATTGTTAGGGCTTCCTCAGGAGAACCCTTCAATTCGAGATGCTCAAGGTTCTTTGACCCTTGTAGAAGGACATTTAGTTTGTGCTGAGTAAGTTTGAAACGAGATACGTCCTCAATGATGATCTGACGGACATCGTTTGCCGAGAAGGAGATCAACTTCTTAAGTGATTTTACGCCAGGTGGCCGATCGAAGGCAAGTTTTTCTCTTTTCTCTTTAAAGAACAAGGTACGCCAGAGCCTTTCGTTACCATGGCTGGCGAGGTACTGCCTCCAACCCTTGGAGACACCGGTACATCGCACCAGAGATGCGAAGTCGAGGTAGTCGAAAATGCGTTGAACGATCTCTTGTGGGTTTTTCAGAGGGTCTCGGCGATAGAATTGGATATGCAATGGTTGCCTTGCAGTTCGAAGCTTCTACGACCTAGTCAACAAACATGTTTGACAACAGATATGCTTCAAAATCGGGGTTTCTTACCTGAAACTTGGGTGATTCAGCAAGGCGGTGCTTGTTTCCCACTTCGATGCCAGCACTATACACCTTCCACGCGAATTCATAATTCTTCTGGAGACGTGATATTTTGCCCAGTCGCAGATATCCCTGTGTTTATATAAGTACGATGTTTACGTATTCGGGGGGATGGGGCGGGGTTGTTCATACATCTGGCAACCTTGGTGCGAGTTCTAACATCCATTCGGCGTCCCTTTGAGCTCGCTCAAGCTCCTTGATCTCTTCGAATGTTGCGGCGCGATAATCTAGGGCTTGTATGTGCAGTTTGTGGTCGCATTTGCTGAACATCAGGCGCACCACGCAGTCGCAAGTATACATGGCCTCGTGGAAGATGGAGCCTCCCTCTGAGGCTACTTTCTCAAAATTCTTGCAGCTGCAGCGCGGCCGTTTCTTTTGTCGGGTACAAATACACAGCTGCATTGCCTATGATACGAGCAGTCAGTAACTAGTAAGATTGACTCAACGCCATTAGAGTTATACTTTAGTGAATTGTTTAAGGGCGGGCTTGTA
Source organism: Fusarium austroafricanum (assembly GCA_012932025.1). Lineage (NCBI taxonomy): Eukaryota > Fungi > Ascomycota > Sordariomycetes > Hypocreales > Nectriaceae > Fusarium > Fusarium austroafricanum. The sequence continues at coordinate 58,858 of JAADJG010000085.1, read as the reverse complement.
TTGCTTGGCGCCATAGAGTCGGCGGCCTTCAGCGATAGCTGACTCTTGAGTTTCAGAAGTCATTGTTATTTGTACTCAGACTTTCTTCGCGTATCTCCAATTGCAAATAGTAACAAGTTTAACAGAGCGTTTTCGTTTTTCAGGCCATAAGACGAGAGACTGGTTTCCTTGTTAGCTCTTGTTTATAGGTTTAAGCAGCATCTTTAAAAGCAACATCCAGGTAGAGATGCCCAAGTGGCGAGTTCAGGTTAGAGAAGTCCCAGGAAGAACCATCTGAGCGTTCTTTTTTGGGGGGGCTAGGAATGTCGCAATTAGAAGCGTAGAGTTTGTCTCACCTGCACGACCTTGAGGTATCGCTAAGGTACTTGCCTACTCAGGTACCTACCTTGACTTTTGTGTGACCAAAGTGCCAAGTGGTGCGAATGCAATGATAGTAGATGGGTTAATGGCAATCGAATTTATCGTTATTCCAGCAGTTATAGTGCAATTCCCGCATTTGCGCTGGGAAGTAATGAAGTAGTGGTTTGTTGAAGCTTCTCAGTAGACGCGTTTTGTTTGAGCTACGTTTAGGTTTTGTGCTACCCTAGAGGCTTCCATGAATTTACTGTTAGACTTGAATGGTCGCCCTCTGATAGTCATATATTGCTTAATTTCAAATACCTATGATTTGGTGAAGCTCCTTATGTAACGTGATACTACTAGATCTCGGTCTTGACACCTCTTGTATTGATCATGACCTGAGTTCTTTTCCTACGGAGCAACTCTCGCACCAAGTTTTCACAGCGCGCGTTGCCCCCTAAACAGCCCTCATCGTATCATTTTCATATATATACATGGGCTAAGATCGCCATTAAGATACTGAATTACCCGGCGCAAGCCATCGAAGCCTTTCGGCTTGTTGTCTAGGTATCAGAAGCAAATAGTAGCCTCGTTCTTCAATCATTAGCCACCAACAACTTTCGGTACAAGAATGTACAATCCAACAAAAGTTCTAAACCATAAGACCTTGGAAAAAGTAAAGTATTTTGTGATGCCAAAAGCTAAGCCAGGCCAGGGTGACTGACAATGGTCATAATTGGCTTAAACTCAGGCAGAAAAGACTATTGCTTGATAGGTATATGCGTTGGGGCATCAACATCTAAGTCCATATCTTTCTGAGTTGTGATAGTATCGACAAGAAGCGATTGCTAATATTTCATACTGATGATCCTACCCTAGAAAACAAACACTGTCAAATGTCGGAACTGGGGCGCGGTATATTCATGGTTTAGTTTCGTCCAAGTCGATTATCTACACAGTAGAGAACCGTATTCCTTCTTGGGTGTCACCCGAGGTGAAGGATCGGCAAGATATATCTAGCCTACATGAGATCCGATGGTGCGATCGCCAACTGCTGATTGCCCTGCCCCGAAAGCTCATAGAAGCAACGCTGTAACACAAGCTTGACAGCACGTGCAACGGAAAGTTGACACACCAAACTTGTAAACCGTGTTCATACCCAATTCGCCTCTTTTTACTATAGCAATGGTGGCCAACAACGCGACATGTCGCCTTGCTCGACATGGACTTCTCTCTTTAAGGAAGTTGAACAGTTGCTGGAATGAAACCCCTGACACCATTGCTGATCCAACATTCTTCACCGTGGATCAAAGATTTGACATCGATGACCTCTTCAGAGGCAAGTCCTCTAGTTGCGGATTAGTATTGTGACTCTTATTGGTTATTAGGTGATAGTGGTGACACGTACCGTTCTAATGCCCAACGTCTCGAGGTTCCATCTTGGCCGCCATTTCCTTCATTCCAGCTGAATTGTGCTGAAACGGGTGGTGTAACCCAGCGGGCACTTCTCCAGAAGTAAGGCGTCGTAAACGTTCCTTCCATCACGTTACCATCGCCTTGGTTAACGATCAGGACTTCAACGGGATCTGCATAAGTAATGCCAGCTCGACGTCGGGCAGCGTCGTACATGACTCTCTCTGTGGTCTTGAAGTGAGTATACTCGGACCTTGTCGTTGAAGCCTGATCGACGAGAAGGGTATAACCAGACACTCTCCGGGGCTCGTCCTCCCGTGAAGCATGAGAGGGATCTGGTAGTTTAGATGGTAAAAGGTTATGCAGGGGAACTTCGGGTGTGCTAGACTGTTCGACATTAATATCGCCTTGGCGAGACACGACTATTCTCAGCTTCAAGGGTGTTGGCTCAGATGGTCCCACAGCGTCCGAGATGAGTCGAGTCAAATATAGGAGTCCATCAGCACCCGAGAGTCTATCTATTGCGGGCTGCCATCCCCAATGTGTTGCTGCCTTAAGGAGCCGATCGCGGTGAAAGTCGAGCATGTACAGAGGAGAGTCGTTCTCAAAGTTCCAGCCCTTGCCACTGAGTCCATGACTTTGTAGCTGTGCTAGCCTAACGTCGTACCTCATAGAGGTAAAAAGATAGAAGTCGTCGGCCATCTTCTTTAATAAGTAGGCTGGGAGCAGTAGAATGGGAGCATATCAGCTTTAAAAGGTATTGGGAAAGGAGCAGAAATGTTAGTGGTCAAAGTTACATCATTTTACAATAGGGTACCTATAATTAGTAACGGAACTGAAGCAACGCACAAAAGCAAAGGAGACTTGAGATGTTACAATGACTTGAAGGTCGTTCCAATTTCAGTCTTTTAGTTGCCATTCAAGTGCAAGCATCGAGGAGCTAGAGCCATATACTGCCAAATGCATGGTGAAGAAGAATTGACAAGTTAGTTATGGTAGCTTGACAAGACTTGCGTTTAATTCAGGAACCGAACAATATGTATTCATGTCTGAACATGCATTCGTCTACTGCGCCTCCATATTTTCTATCATTCATGGACTTTCTAGATCGATCTGGTGTAGGAGAGTGCCGAATCATGAAAGAATCCCCGCAACATGTCACCTCATAATTCGCAGAAATCGCCAGACCGCCAGGCATCAACACAGCGACAGGGGTTGCAGAGAGAATAGAGCAAATGGATCAGCCTGTCGACCGCCAGGGATTATGAACCATGTCCCACGTCTTGATCCTGGATCTCAAGGTCTAGTTCCCGTGGTTTACTAGGAACATGTCAATTGCCCAGTAGAGTCTCAACTCTGCCCGTTTAAACCCGTCATCGCCCGAGTGCCTCAGGCATACGGATAGAGGGACGTCACCTGCAGATAGCGTCACTGCAAACCTCAGGTCCATCCATCCAAGTTCACAAGTTGGTGCTGATCGGAAAAACTTTCAGTGGACCCGGCCCGCGAACCTCCACTGCTGGCGCGCCAAATTTCAAACAGAGCCGTCAGCTTTTTCTGCGCGTACCCAGTCCAGCCCAGCCCAGCCCAGCCCGCCGAAGCTACCAACTGTGATCTGTGTCTGTGTGTGTGATACTGCCAGCCTGCGCTCATACATCATCGGATTCCCGACTCCCTCAATTCCGCATCGACGGTCTCACTTCCATTCTCTTCTCCCGCTACGCCGATCTGCTACAACAACCCACAGGCTTCGCAATGTCAGGTCCAATTCCATCAATGGCTCCGGGCCAGCCAACCTACGTACCCGTCGACTCTTCCTCTGGCCTCTGGGAGCGGTTAACACACTGGGCTTCTGAGAACAAGACCGTTGTCTACACCATTGCCGGTGTTGGAATTGCTGTTACAGGTGCCGGTGTTATTTACTACCTCAATGATAACGTATGTCCCATTGTCATTGTCGTCAATTTGATGATGTCGTCGATATCGACGCTATCGCCGGAACCTTGCGGCTCTGCATCGAACCACATCACGGCACAAAGCAATAAAATTTGGCTAACTTTTTTAATCTCCAATTCTAGAGCGCCAAGGACACAACACCAAAACTGAGCAAGAAGGAGAGGAGAAAGCGAAAGGATGCCGACCGCAAAGCCGATAAGGAAACGCCCTCAACTCGCCCCTCTCAACCTAAACCTGCTTCTGCTGAGAGCGAGCCTGAGCTGCCTGATGTCGATGAGGAGACAGTCTCTAGCCTCACGCAAGAACAGCGTGAAGAGTATGCCGCCAAGCTTAAACAGGCTGGAAACAAGGCCTATGGCGACAAGTCGTATAACAAGGCTATCGACCTCTATTCCAAGGCCATCCTCTGCAAGGCCGACCCCGTCTTCTACTCCAACCGAGCCGCGTGCCATAGCGCTATGAGCGAATGGGACCAGGTTATTGAAGACACCACTGCCGCTATCAACATGGACCCTGAGTATGTCAAGGCCATTAACCGCCGCGCTACCGCCTACGAGCACCAGAAGAAGTACTCCGAGGCTCTTCTCGATTTCACTGCCTCATGCATCATCGACAATTTCAAGAGCGAGTCTACCGCCCAGGCTGTCGAGCGACTTCTGAAAACCTTCGCCGAGCAAAAGGCGAAGGAGATGATGGCTTCCCGACCACCAAAGCTGCCTAGCCCCATCTTTGTCGGTAACTACCTCCAGAGCTTCCGCCCCAAGCCTCGTCCTGAAGGTCTTGAGGATTCGGAAGAATTGGATCCTGATACCGGCAAGGGACAAGTGCAGATTGGTCTCCAGGCTTTGGAGAAAAAGACCGGTGATGGCTACGAGGAGGCTCGCCAGGCTTTCGAGAAGGCTTTGGAGCTCGGCGATCTGGGCGAGTATGAGGCACTCGCTTATAACATGAGGGGCACATTCCGTACCCTGTTGGGCAACCATGCCGAGGCTACCGAGGATTTCGACAAGAGCATCGAGCTCGACCCATCTATGACGCAGAGCTATATCAAGCGTGCCAGCATCAGTCTGGAGCTCGGCGAACCTGACAAGGCAGAGGCTGAGTTCGCCAAGGCTCTCGAGCAAGACAACAACGACCCCGATGTCTACTACCACCGAGCCCAGGCCCATTTCATCAAGGGAGATCTCGCAGATGCTCAGAAGGACTACCAGAAGTCGATCGATCTCGATAAGGACTTCATCTTCTCCCACATCCAGCTAGGTGTCACCCAGTACAAGATGGGTTCAATCGCTTCGTCAATGGCTACTTTCCGACGATGCATTAAGAACTTCCCCAAGGTGCCAGATGTCTACAACTACTACGGAGAGCTGCTCCTGGACCAGGGCAACTTTTCTGAAGCCGTTGAGAAGTTCGACACCGCCATGGAGATGGAGAAGCAAACCAAACCCATGTCCATGAACGTCCTGCCCCTCATCAATAAGGCCTTGGCCCTCTTCCAGTGGAAGCAAGACTTTAAGGAGGCCGAAGCTCTCTGCCAGAAGGCCCTTATCAGTAAGTCCTTTTCGACAAAATGTTGTTAAATACGATTCTAACCATGATTTAGTCGACCCTGAGTGCGATATCGCCGTTGCCACCATGGCTCAGCTCCTCCTGCAGCAGAACAATGTTCCCGCTGCCCTCAAGTACTTTGAGCGCGCGGCTGAGCTTGCCAGAACCGAGGGTGAGATTGTTAACGCCTTGTCCTATGCTGAGGCAACCCGAACACAAGTTCAAGTCACAGAGAAGTACCCCAAGTTGGCAGCTAAATTGGCAGGTGGTGCTGGGCCCGGTGGCCTCCGTATGGGCCCCCAATAAATCTGTACGAGAATCAAAGTCCAATCAATGAAAGGCCTGAATGGCGTGTAAAGTGTATGAATTCGGAGCAGACGAGAAAAAGGAAGGCGTTGAATTAGGATGGGATGCGGGACACAACCACACTCTGTCCACTGAGGGAGCTCACACAGCTACTAAGCTGCGAAGCTGCTTCTCCTCACCAGCAAGTGAGGTCCAATGCTCTGCAGTCGGGGACTATAATGCACACAACTGAACCCAACTGTACCTGTATATAATAAGCATTTCTCTCATGTTTTACTTGAGCATACTGGGGATCTGTGAGGACGGACGCAGGGCAGGTACTCAGCAGGCTTGGACATCTTTGGTGTACTGGAGGAAAAAAAAATAAGTCGTTTTTTCGTCACATCATGTCCTGTCATCTGCTGTGATAACTCATGCTCAAGCCACTATGCAGACTTGTATGTATGAACGGCCCAAAAAGGCATGACATTTAATACCATGAATCTCTCCTCCAATCATCTCATGCACTCCAGAACATTTTCTGGACCATGTTCCAACGTAAATACATACAACACTGGCGATCTTTCCCTCACTTGTCTGCCCTCTACTGTATTGGAGCAGAGCTGATAATCCTACAAGAGAAGCAAACGGATGAAACGCCACTAGGCAAATAAGCCGACCAAGAATAAAACCTCCCACGAACCCGATTTTTCCATAACGACTAACAGGCTTGTTGGGAGAGCACAAGAATCTCTCCTCTATGCCTCCAATAAAAAAAGGGTCCCCCAGCGCTTCGACGCTTCGGAGAAGAATAATAATTAAGTACGGGATGTGGTATACGGATAAAAGATGTGTCGTATACTCCTGTCTTGTGAATAAAAGAGGAAGAGAGAAAACTCAAAAACGTCGTAGAGATATCTATGAGAGGAAAACGCGGAACGAGATAAGCAGAACATCAACATCATAGCAGCGGGAGCGGTAGTGCTGCCGGGAACGACCAGCCAGTCCTCTACTTGTTGTTGTTGGCTACGCTGACACCAACACCGACACCGACAGCAATGGCGATGATGATGAGCAGGACAACGAGGGCGCACCACCACTTGAGCTTCTTGCGGTTGGCGGCGTGCTTCTTGGCGACCTCTACCTGTTCATTGCCCTTCTCCAATTGGACAGTGGTGTCGATGGCATTGTTCTCGGCGGCTTGAATAACAGGCTCCTGCTGCTCGACAATGGTGGCGAGCTCCTGGTAGAGAATGGCAAGCTCGGAAAGAGTCTGCTCAATGCGCTGAAGCTCACTGTGACGGGCGCGGACGTTGCCGAGTACAGAACTGGCATGTCCGGTGCGATTTGTTCGCAACTGGAAGATCGCACATTAGTCACAAGGTCCATAGGAGTAAAATTATTGCCGCTTGGCGGAGATTACTTACAGCAGTCTGGAATACACCCTCATTGCCCCAATCGGCGTTTGCGGCTTCTTGAACTTCTTGTTCGGAAGCATCGGGGTTGACGATACGGTACTGACGGGCGATCTGATCGCGGTAGCGTTGCTGGTAATCGCGCTCAATGCTCTGGTACTTGTCGAGCTCTGACTTGAAGAAGGTCTTGAGAGACTGCAACTGGGTGTTCTTTGTGGTACGAGAACTGTCATTGGTCTTTGCAAGGTCGCGCTCTAGTCCCTTGATGCCGTCCTTGATGGCAGTGTTGCGAATCTGAGTCTGAGAGACATACTGCTCGAGGTCGTGGTTGGCGGACCCATCAGTGCTGCTGAGAGTGCGTTGGTGGAGCTGGCCGATGTAATCGACATCGTTGGTCAGACCCTTGATCTCATCGCGGAGTTTCTGCACGCGGTTAAGGAATTCTTGTTGCGAAAGACTTGAGCTAGCAGCGGGAGCCTGTTGGGAATAGTCTTGCATCTCATATTGGTCATTGCCGTGGGCTGGCGCGTCTTGCGCATATGGATTGGCCTGGAAATCACAACATCCGAGTCAGCATGATTGTGGTCAGTTTATTAGAAGCAAGGGATAACAAGGCTGCGCGCACCTGTCCATAGCCATAGGAGTTATCCTGAGCCGAGCCCTGCTGGTAAGGGTTCTGGTTGTACTGATCGTAGGACATGGTGAACAGTGATGTTTAAACAGGATAGCAATGGCGGGGGAGGGATGATGATGATGAGAGGAGCAAAAGAGGCTAATAAAAGGCTGGTGCTGGTGGTGAGATGTGACGAGATGAAGCTAGCCGACTGAGCTTTAGGTGTCTTGGCTTCAGGAGTGGACGTGGATTGGACGATATGGGCCGGGGCCGAACAGCAGAACTCAGTGGCGTCTCTAAACCTTTTGTGCCTTAATAATGGATGGCGCACGGGTCCTTCAGTGAACGGGTACGGGAAGCAGGTGCTTGAGTGTGACGTAGAGATCAAGACCCGGGTTCTGGATTGGAAAAAGCTTGATCTTGGTTGTACAGGGAGGAAAGAAACGAGTAAACAAAGCACTTCGCTTATTAATATCGCCGATTAAATTATGCTGACGGGGCAATTCGACCTTGGTCTCCGAGATGGTTGAATCTTTTAAGTTCAATTGCTGACCGAGAGAGAATTCGCTCGGCTTATGTATGAAGCTTCCAGGGCTTCTTACTTGTCTTCCCCGGCAGGATCGGATCTACCCATAATCGTTAGATGACTGCGTATGCAAGTGGCGGGTGCTGCTTCAAGCCAGACACGGATAAGAAAAGCTGGGTATGTCTCCAAAAATACATAGGCGTACATACCTAGGTACTATCATAAATACCTGGTTCAAGGGTATTGTCCATGAATGATCGCCCATTTGCTATTCAATGATTAGGCGTCAGCCATTGAGGCTATGGTCGCGACTGCGAATGCGAATCTCCATCTGCTCATCGAGGCTGAGCCTGTCGATACCTGGGTACATGCAACTCCTTGTCCACCGGACCAGAATATTACAGCGAAGCTGGCGTAGTGGCATGTGTAGAGAAAAGGCTAAAATCCGCCCTGCTTTATCAAGAGGTTATGATTAGGAGTCTATAACTGCATAAGAAGGACTATTGATCAGATGAGATTGGCCCATCCAAGAGGGCTTAGGTGGGTGAGTTTTAATGATTTGATATGTCTATTACATCCTGAGCCTTCTTATGTTTGCTGAGATCGTCAATCTGGTGGCTGAGCCGTTGAAAGTTTCATTGAAACGCTGCCAAGATAAGGGTTCGGTTCTAGGTAGTTCGATTACGGCTAACTGAACACAGCTCGAATACTGACAGGCATGTAGTCTTGTTAGTTTCATTGAACGCAGCTATTAAGTTGCAGAATGTTCTTCAACCCATCTCGGCAAGACTCAGCTTAAGGCTTGTATCTGCCTGAACCCTCTTTCTCACTTAGTTTGTCTAAGTGCTGATAGTAGCCATCGTTAGCCAATAACCATCATCCAACTTCTGTGAGCCTAGCCAGCTTTTCCACCATGAAATAATCACCATCTGCTCAGAGTCATCGCCTTGTGGCTCGATATTCTGCATCCCAAAACTCCAAAACGCCGATTTCCCATACTTGGCCCCATCTGCGTCATCGTGTGTCATTTCTATCCACGATATGCTATTTGTCCCCGGAGTTTGTTGAGACCACATGATCAAGATCATGATGCAAGGGCTGCCTGGGCATGTGACTTGACTTAATCGTCGATGTCGAGGAAACCAGAGGCGACCACGGAACAGTATCTATCTCGACAAAGCTTGATATTTAATTCGCAGTCTGTGCAATCTTTTCACAGATAGTTCTTTTTCTTGGCAGTTCGTGTATATTGTGTGAGGTGCCATTCGACGTCGCCGTCCTTGTTCTCCAGGGTGCCGCTTCGAATCTCGAATACCCTCATTGTCATTCGCGGCCCAACCTCAGCCAACTCGATGCTGTCGTACCCTGTTCGCACAAAAACATGATGCCTGACCTCAATGCTATCCTCGATGTTCTTGAATGTCACAACTCGGTTGCCAACCTTGTTCTTACTCGTGATGGCCTCCCTAGGAGGGAAGACATGCTTCAATACTTTCACCACTCGCTCGCCCAAGCGACTAGTAAAGCCGTCAAAGATGAGGTGAGGATATGACTCGCTCACTGTTCCTCGAACGCTTCCAGGGATATCGTGGCGGAGCACAACGTTGTGAAGGGAGAACGAGACGGTTGGGCCGTGAGGAAAATGCGACAAGGTCAGAGCGGTCGGGGTACCTCGATGTTCGTGGAGAAGGACAACGTCGGAAAGGCCTGCCGACTGGGCAGAGCGGACTAGGTCGGGCAAGATGAGGTTTCCACGGTTAAGACGAACAGCAGTGGGAAGAAGGAGCCTAATCTCCTTAGCGAACGCTGCTAACCTGGCTGAGGGGTCTCGAGAGGTCGTCACAAGAACGCGCGGATCGACAATCCCAGAGAGCTGAGCATACTCGTCGTCAAGGTCGAGTTGTTCGTTGGTGGTAAGATCCGGTCGCGATTCATCGTATTGGTAGTCCTTGCGCAACGATTTGTCGTTGGCAATTGTTGGATCCAAAGGCTTTCCAGAAGCAAGAGAGGACCTCAGCTTGGCTCGTTTCTCGCTGATCTCGGCATCTCGCAGGAGAAGCGCTCGTCGATATAAGTAATCGCGCCTTTGGCGCGCTTGTTTGCGCTACACTCAAAGTCAATATATATAGAACTGTAGAACACTTATATAAGCTTACAATCATGTTGTATTATGGTGTCTGCCTGCGTTCACAATGTGGTGCTCGAAACTTCAAGAGTACAAAATTTCAAGGCTACTACTCTGAACGTCTGAATAGAAAAAGTTCCTTATCGGACCTGGGGCGGACCCGATAACAAAGCTGCCTATCACGTGGGCGCAAAATGTCCCACCAACTACCTTATACCCAGCAAAGAGGGTCTAACTGTTCAACTGATAATTCTGGCTCACCAGAAGCCACAATTTCTTGCCGCCAACTTTTGTGACATACATTCTGTGAGGACTCCTAATACTCGTCGATTTCGCTTGACTCCGAGTTTATTCCTCGTAGCCTGGCCAACCTTCGAACCGGCGCATTCGTTCCCGCGATGATGTGAGCCTTACCAGCGACTTGCAACTCCCAATCACTTTCACAATCCGATCCGAGTCGCCCCCTGGCCTCCCATACGGATATTTCCCGAAAGAAAAATAGCTGTAGGTAAGTCGCGCTTGCTATTTGGGTTCCTGAGAGGCGTTCCGGGCCTTGCCCTCGCTCACTGCGTCACCGCCACCCTTGCTCTACTCGGACGCGGGGCATTCAGGTATTGATAAGTCTTTCTGCAGGAAAACCCTACGAACCACCAACAACCTTAACACAACACCAACATGGAGGGCGCCTTCACCCATGTTGGGAATCATTTGATATCCGACTCCGCTGCTGCTATCAAAGCTGGAGCCGATGACCTTTCTACGATCGATCCTGACGAGAACTTACTCTATGGCAAATACGGAGATCGAAATGGCCGCCGCCGAGCCGATGATGATGATAACCAGACCGAGGTGTTCGAAGAAGTTGACAACGACAGCTTGAACAGTGCTCCGATTGACGGACTGACTGGACTCAAGCTGAAGGGTCAAGACGAGGAGAAGGAACTTCCGGCCCATGCCTGCGCGTGGGTTTATTACTGGCCTTGTCCTTGGCTTTCGCTGACATTGTATTAGGTACTGCGGTATTCATTCCCCAGGATGTGTCGTGAAATGTCTCACCTGCAACAAGTGGTTTTGTAGTGCGAGAGGCAACGGCACCTCAACCCACATCGTGAATCATCTTGTTCGAGCTCGGCACAAGGAGGTTCAACTCCACCCTGAATCTACGCTTGGCGATACTGTGCTGGAGTGTTATAACTGCGGAACCAAGAACGCTTTTCTCCTGGGATTCATTCCAGCAAAGTCCGATACCGTTGTTGTCCTCCTTTGCCGACAGCCATGTGCTGCCAACACTTCAAACAAGGACATGAATTGGGATACATCACGATGGCAACCCCTTATCGAAGAACGAGCCTTTCTGCCTTGGCTAGTTGCGACCCCATCCGACTCTGAACAACTTCGAGCTCGTCACCTTACACCGAACATGATTGCAAAGCTGGAAGAGATGTGGAAAATTGAGCCGAAGGCGACAGTGGTTGACCTTGAAAAGGCAGCCAGCATTGACGACGATCCTCAACCTGTCTTGCTGCAATACGACGATCCCTACCATTATCAAAACATCTTTGGTCCCCTTGTTAAGATGGAATCCGACTATGACAAGAAACTCAAGGAGGCGCAATCTGAGGACGGACTTCTAGTTCGTTGGGACTACGGTTTGAACAACAAACATCTTGTCAGCTTCAACCTTCACAAGATTGAGTCCGGAGATGTTAAGCTTGCTGTTGGCGACGAGATGCGTTTGCGCTACAAAGGCGAGCTGCGATCTCCCTGGGAAGGTGTCGGATATGTCATTAAGATTCCCAACAACCAGTCAGATGAAGTCACACTTGAGTTGCGCAAGACTGGAAACGAGAAACTTGTGCCTACCGACTTGTCTCACAATTTCTCAGCTGACTATGTCTGGAAAGCAACCTCCTATGACCGCATGCAGCTGGCCATGAAGACCTTCGCTGTTGACGACATGAGCGTGTCTGGGTACATCTTCCACACGTTATTAGGCAATGAGGTTCAGTTGCAGGTCATGAAGACAAACTTGCCTAAGAAGTGGTCTGCTCCTGGTCTTCCTGATCTCAACCCTAGCCAAGTAGGCGCTATTAAGGCCGTTCTGCAGAAGCCCCTGAGCTTGATCCAAGGACCTCCCGGAACCGGCAAGACGGTCACATCTGCCACTATCATTTACCATTTGGCCAAGATGAGCGGCAACCAGGTTCTTGTATGTGCACCTTCCAACGTCGCTGTCGATCAACTTTGCGAGCGTGTTCACCGCACAGGACTCAAAGTTGTTCGCCTTACAGCCAAGTCTCGCGAGGACGTCGAATCATCTGTTAGCTTCTTGGCTCTTCACGAGCAGGTGCGCATGTCAGAGCACAACAGTGAGCTCGTCAAACTCTCGCAGCTGAAGAACGAGCTGGGTGAGTTGTCAAGTCAGGATGAGAAGAAGTACAAGCAACTTACCAAGATCGCCGAACGTGACATCCTCAACAATGCCGACGTTGTCTGCTGTACTTGCGTGGGAGCTGGTGACCCTCGCCTATCCAAGATGAAGTTCCGAAATGTCTTAATCGACGAGTCGACACAATCAGCGGAGCCTGAGTGCATGATTCCTCTTGTGCTTGGATGTAAGCAGGTCGTTCTTGTTGGTGACCACAAGCAGCTCGGCCCTGTCATCATGAACAAGAAGGCGGCTAAGGCCGGCCTTAACCAGTCACTCTTTGAGCGTTTGGTCAACTTGAAGCTATCGCCGATTCGACTCAACATTCAGTACCGAATGCACCCTTGTCTGTCCGAGTTCCCCTCCAACATGTTTTATGACGGCAGTCTGCAGAATGGTGTCACCCATGAGAACCGCCTTCGAAAAGATGTCGATTTCCCTTGGCCGGTTGGAGAAATGCCCATGATGTTTTGGTCCAACTTGGGCCACGAAGAAATTTCTGCCTCAGGAACATCGTATCTTAACCGCACGGAAGCATCCAATGTCGAGAAGGCGGTCACCCGATTCTTCAAGGCCGGCGTTAAGCCCGCCGACATTGGTGTTATTACTCCATATGAGGGTCAGCGAAGCTATATCGTGACTACCATGCAGAACTCGGGAACCTACAAGAAGGAATACTACAAGGAGGTCGAGGTTGCTTCGGTTGATGCTTTCCAAGGTCGTGAAAAGGACTTTATTGTCCTCTCTTGTGTTCGATCCAACGACAACCAGGGTATTGGTTTCTTGTCTGACCCCCGTCGTTTGAACGTAGCCTTGACCCGAGCCAAGTACGGCCTTGTCATTCTTGGCAACCCCAAAGTTTTGTCTAAGCACGAGCTCTGGCACAATCTCCTGGTCCATTTCAAGGACCGTAAATGCTTTGTCGAAGGCCCCTTGACCAACCTACAGGCATGCCTACTCCAGTTCAGCCGACCCAAGGTCAGCTATCGCCAAAAGAACCAACAACCGCAGTTTGGGGCCGGCAGTTACTCCAATGGAGGACGTTTCAACCCCCCTCCATCGGGTCGGGATTTCGACTTGGGTTCTATGGTTTCGTATATCCCCGATGACGTGTCTTCCGTCCACGGCTCTGCATTTGGTGGCGCGTCACTTAACAGCGCCTTTCCTCCCATGTTCTCGAGCTTCACTCCAGATCAGTGGCCTGGTCTCCCTGGTGTCGCTGCTCCTGGCCGAGGCGGAAAGAACCGTGGCCGTGCAACGGAAAGCATTGCAGGTGAGAGTGTGGCCAACTCCGAGTACACTGATGCATCTTCCAGCGTTATTGGTGGCAAAGGAGTCGGACAGGGCGGTGTCAGCCTTGGGGCAGGGCTCCATGACGCTGTCACAGGCATGCGACCTGTCTCCTATAGCCAAAGCGACCGGCTAAAGCAGTATGTTGAGAGTAGTGGGCGCATGGCTCCTGGCAATGTTTATGGACGACGCTTCGACGATGACGAGAAGAGCGTCAGCACGGCATTCCACAGCCAGATTGGAGGAGGCTACGACTGAAGGACGGCATGAGCGCCACGAGTAGATGATTCCACTTTTGCATCCTACGGGCTCTGCTGCATGGCTTGCCACCACCGCCGGGTCACTAAGCGTGAGGGGCAAACCATCGTTTCCTTCGGAAGCCTTCCCAGCAAGGCTTACACGGTCAAGGCCGCTCTCTATGCGGAGACCGTGTCGTGTCCGACCCTTGAACGACGCCCGCCTAGATAGGCCAGGACAGAGACATGGGAATTGCGTTGCCAGCGGCTCAACCTACGACGGCCTCATATAGGGTCGTAGCAGGCCCGGCAGGTGCAGATTGTCTTGATATTTGAAAATACTGCGATAGCGGAGGAGCCGGGGCACAAAGCGGGAGAAGAGTTAGTGAGAAGTGGGTGGCTGGCAATTGACAGATGACCTCTAGGTATCGCCGCATGAGAATAGATGTTGGAAGACATGCCATTATATCACACTGGCGAACCCCCGCATCAAAAGACTCGTGGGCCACTCAGTTGTTTGGTGTTTTGGCACCCTACGTTGAAATTTCAAATTGACCTTAGTCAGTCTTTACCAGATAGCAAACAAACTTGAGTCGTTCTTTTGATATAAGATGTGTAATGTAGTAACGGATGCCTTGCATATAAGTGTAAGTGAGGTGGGCTGAAACCACGGGGGTTAATGGAATGTAAAAAACGTCTCATAAACGTTCTAAGTAAAGTGACAGATTGATACTGTATAATTCGTACAGCATACTTCTAACTATTACAGTATTACGTGGACTTCCAGGTCCATTATTACGGACCGTTCTGTGCATTAGATTTCGGAGTATCAGGTATTTGAGACATAGCGACGATAAAGGGGTTCGGTGGCTTGCGAAGTGCTGATTGACTCCGGAAGAGACAACAAGATACACCAAGTAAGGGCTGTTAATTGCAGTGGCGCTTAGGGTCTCGACTGTTGCGTCAAATGATATCTACCTACCTGGGTACAAAGATACTTATAGTGATCCTGCCCATAGAGCAATGCCTTACCTAAACGAGTACTAGGTTGTTGTCATGATGTGGTCGCCAACCAGTGCGCCTGGGCGTTTCTTAACTTTAATTGAATTAAAATTATTGCGTTTGAATAAAAACAATAAGCTCCCGGGATAAACGTGCAGGCAGGGTACCTTGAAGGCGACTCATACAGTAAACAACTAGGTGCCTACAGTAGTACCTACTGTACGGTACCTAGTACCTGGTACACGCAAGCCTCTCTCCTAAAGTCGATGTCCCCGCCGCTCCCTTTGGTGTTGGTGGGCTTGGCTTTCACTGGAGGACCAATGCTGCTCCCTGATTTTTGTCTCTATCGATCCACGCCGCACGCCTAGTGAGATGGGATCTCAGACTGCGTTGTATTAGATAACCTAACTACCGACCTACCGCTACCTATTTTCTTGCAGCACTCCTGTAACTTGGCTCAGCCTTCCCTCTCCTGACGCTCGCTAACGTGGTTCTTACAACTTTCGCTCTCTCATGCTTCATTCGCCCTTTACGTCGCTCCTTTGATCCAATTCCTTGTTATCCTCCTCTACAGGCGAGATAACTAACCCCTTGACTTCAACTCTTGACAATTTTAACCCGCGATGCAATTATCATAATCATAATGTTGGCCACATTCCAAGGACGACCAGGTCGTCGCTACATCACCCTCTTTCTCTTCATCGCTGTTACATGGTTCCTCGTCCATAACTTTCGTCCTTACGAGCGCTATCGTACTGTAAGAATCGGCACATACAATTATCTCCCCAGCAGCTACGACTGGAGCAAGCAGCAGATCTTCCATCCCGTTAAGGATATCAAGAATCCCCCAAACGGTACCTTCAAGCTTTTGCCACGAATTCAAAAGGAACGTCCCGACGAATATAAAGAAGATACTGAGACAACTGCCAGAAAGGCGGCCATTAAGCAAGCTTTCACCAAGAGCTGGGAAGCTTACAAGAAGCATGCGTGGGGCTGGGATGAACTCGCCCCTGTCTCTCTCCACGGAAAGACAACATTTTCTGGCTGGGCTGCCCAGATTGTCGATGCCCTCGATACCCTCTGGATTCTCGACATGAAAGATGAGTTCAGGGAAGCTGTCAAGGTCGTCGCCATGATCGATTGGTCCCGCACTGGCGACGACTACCTCAACTTGTTTGAGGTGGCCATCCGTCATCTTGGCGGTCTCCTCTCCGCTTATGAGCTCTCTGACGAGGCTGTTCTGCTTGGCAAAGCCATCGAACTAGGCGAGATGCTCTACGCTGCGTTTGATACTCCTAATCGGTTACCATCCCACTGGCTTTATTTCAAGGCCGCCAAGAGCGGTTCCCAACAGGCTGATGAGTCTATGTCTGGCGCCGCAGGTGGCTCAATGTGCCTTGAGTTCACTCGACTATCTCAGATCACAGGCAACCCCAAGTACTACGATGCCACTGAGCGCATTAAGCAGTTTTTCTACCGGAGCCAGGACAAGACCAAGATTCCTGGTTTGTGGCCCCATGTCATGAACTACCGCGATGAGAAGGTTGACGAGGCCCGCTTCACCCTCGGAGCCGGTGCAGATTCCCTGTACGAGTACTTGCCCAAGATGCACGCTTTATTGGGTGGCTTGGATCCTGAATATGTCGAGATGACTACCAAGGCCCTCGATACCGCCACGAGGCACATCCTCTACAAGCCTCGTAACCCCCATGATCTGGACATTTTAATGTCGGGCAATGTTCTGGTAGGTGAGAAGGGTACTAAGCCTGAACTTACTGCTGAAATGCAGCACTTGACGTGCTTTGTCGGTGGCACCTATGCCTTGGCTGGTAAACTTCTTTCACGAAATGACCTTGTTGACCTCGGCTCTCGCCTGACGGCTGGCTGTGTCTGGGCGTACGATGCTTTCCCTTCCAACATTATGCCCGAGATTGGTCAGCTCGAAGCTTGCGAGTCCATCACAAGCAAGTGCCGCTGGAGCGACAAGCCCGTCGAGAAGAAAGACAATCTCCCTGAGGGCTTCGTCCGTGTACGCAATTCGGAGTACCGACTACGCCCTGAGGCCATCGAGAGTGTCTTTTATATGTGGCGTATCACAGGGGATGATATCTGGCGCGATTCTGCTTGGCGTATGTGGGAGTCTATCGTCAAGCAGACCGAAACCCAAGAGGCCTTCGCTACAATTAGCGATGTGAACAAGAAGGGCAGTGATAAGCGTGATAACATGGAAGTAAGCTGCCACGGTTCTCTGAAATCGTTGACAAAAACTAACATCTTGGTAGACCTTCTGGATGTCTGAGACAATCAAGTACTTCTATCTTACCTTTGATGACCCCAGCGTTATCAACTTGGACGAGTGGGTGCTCAACACCGAGGCACACCCTTTCAAGCGCCCTAAGGGTGAGGAGGTTGAGACTCCCAAGAAGAAGACATCTTGGTGGAAGTTCGGTCATTAGTCAATGGGATTCCATATGGTGCAATAATGGGTTGCATCCTAGTGTTTCAATGGGCAACTGTAACAACAGCCTGGTATTTTGGATGTATGAAGTTTATAGTAGTGACCTTGGATGTATCAAAACGAGTCAAATCGCGATATTGGTGTTTGTACCATAGCGAGCTCCTGGGTGAGGCAGAACATGGTCTGAATCGAGCTGTCATGCGATATTGAGTGACCCTGCACTTGTATCCTACACAAATAATAGACCAGCATTGGACATAGGCGGGAAAGGCGATTCTGTATAGGATCGATCAATGGTCTTAGAGAAAAGATTTACACTGGTTATCTACAGCGAATTAAGATAATTAACCCCAAACACGTTCATCATGGTCATCAGTCGTCCCGCTACGCGCACGACCCCGCCTGGCGCATACTGCCCTCACATATTACATCACCACCAAAAATAAAGAAGTCATACCTTCCGCCCACTTACACCAACCTTCAACGTTTAAACCGCCTTCACCTCAAATTATTTCCTGTTTCCCCCTTAAAATCTCTTTTCACTGCCGTAATGCGGCATGCCGCTGCGTCCATCTTTCCTCTGTAGCCTGCGCCCAGTGCCAATTCCTCCCGTTTATAGCGCCAGATTGCTCCGGTGTCGGACACGGAATATCGCTGGACGTGGACTGCAAGCCCAGCAACGAAGAGGGAAACATGATGAGGTTGCACGGAAGAACCACTATGAGAGGCTAAATATAAGGCATGATGCGACACCGGCTGAGATCAAAAAGTATTATCATAACCCTAGGAACCCATAGTGATACTGAAAGCTGACGTCTCAGATCTTTCTACTCCCTCTCGAAAACCCACCACCCTGACGCAAACCCCTCTGACCCAAACGCATCTTCAACCTTCTCCCTAATTTCTGAGTCATATACTATCCTGTCTGATAAGACTCGCCGAGCAGCCTACGACCGCGACGTCCTCCGTCTCCATCACCAACCGCCACAGACTCATGCCCATCGCGGCTCATATCACTCCCACCAGCCCGGCGGTCGCGCACCCTCCGGATTGAGTCGTCGGAAGGGTACCTTTCGTGGTCCGCCGCCCAGCTTCTACCGCAGTGGAGGATGGGGGGAACAGGCTGATAAACGTCGCAAGGCGCATGAGGAGAGTACCGGCGGCGGTAGCGCGTCATCACATGGGTATGGCGCATCACAAAGTCACCACAAGAGCCCGTGGGGAAACCCATTTAGTCATGAGTCTGCTCATGGAGGAATGGGACCAGGCGACGACCCCTTCGGGCATCAGAACGACGTTCCTCATTTTGATAAGGCGGGACATACTCGAACTCATCGACGAGAGGACCAACGGCGCAAAGATAGAAGACAAAAGCGCGCGGTGGGCGACGATGACCTCGAATTCGAGCCGCAGACCACCATCACAGGTCATTTTATCATAATATCGGGTATTTTAGCCACTACAATATTGGCACCTCTCATATATATCCAATTTATGAGTATAGGGCGGCAGAAAAAGAACAAGAATTAAACAGACACATATGAAAGAAAGGGGAGTTCAACTGTGTTTTTTGGGGAGCCAATATATAGCGCAAATTATGCTAAAGCCGTGTATTGGATGGTCATAGCAGGGGTTTTCAATATCGTTATTTTGAAGTATTTGATAGATGGGATTCACTCCCTACATGCATACAGACAAGAGGCTCAGCAGTCATAATTGCCGCATCATGAGATGGCATGACATTATCTTCGAGAATTTTTATTTGAGATAATCTACATCCTTCGAGACCACCGCAATGTAAGCCTGTAAAGGTACGAGGAGCTGTTGAGGGGTGGAACAACTCTAGAGCGGAGTAATCTAACAAGAAATTTGCGCTAGAAGCTAGGGAGATATAATATTTTTGGGAACTGTTTATCCCTCGAAGGTGAAGCTAGCACCGAGCTTGTGGGTAGCCTGGTCGAGCTTCTGGGTGTCGAAAGAGCCACCGAGACCCAGGGTGACGCCCTCGCGGAGGAGAACGTTATAGGCAAGGGCAGCAATACCACGGTCGTTGATCTTGACCTATGTTTGGGAGCGTGAGTCAGTTACATATTTCTTCCTCATGTCGAGTTTATCTAAACGAACCTTGGTGAAAGAGACGGGGTCAATGCGGTACTTGCTGGCAACCTCGAGGCCGACAGCGTTACCAGTCTTGGAGTTCCAGGTAGCCTTGGCACCAGCCTCAACCTGGGAGTTGACCTTGTGGTAGTAAGAGGCAGCGAAGACGCTGAGGTTATCAGACGCGGTAATGGCAGCGCTGTACTGGGGAGCAGCGTAGCCAACGGCGGCGCTGTAAGCGGTCAGAGCAGCCTTGTTGGCATCATAACCAGCGGAGGCACCAGCCAGGAAACCCTCGTGGCCAACAACGGCATCGACGTTGGCAACGGGGCCCTTGAGGAGGTCGAAGAAAGCACGGCCGTGGAAACCGGGCTGCTTGAAGTGGAGGTTGAACTTGGCACCCTTAGCGGCGGTGGCAGGGAGGAAGTTGAAGAGACCCTCGAGCTTGAGGCCTTTGGCGAGGGAGTCGGCGACCTCGATCTTGGTGTCGAGAGCGTTGGCGGTGTTCCAGGTCTGGGTGAGGGTCAGGCCTGTACGGGAGTAGAACATTAGCAGCTGAGCATGGCCAGGTTGAAGAAGCGTCGCAAATCCAATCGGCCAGCCTGATCTAGGCCCAAGGATTCGCGAAACGCTGAGGGAGGGGAGATTGTGTTTTTTGTGGCGGGGTTTGGGTATGGGCGGTGGAGACGGAGACGGAGACGGAGATGGTGAGAGCGAAGGTGTTAAAGGAAAAGATGATGATATCGTACCGGTAGGCTTGTCGGTATATTTTCCTTCGATCTATTTGGTACGAGTCAGTAATCTAAACCATTTTGGTTGACCATTTCTATGTTCTCGAGGCGGATTGATCCCAATGAAGCCGTAGTGAACCAGGTTGACAACAGCACCGAAAGCCGCGGTTGACCGAACACTAGCTTCCGAACCCCCGAACTAGAACAACGGTATGCCATTGAATTTGCTGGAAAGGAAATACTCACAGCAGCAGAGGTGGCCTTCTCGTGGCTGGACTTTCCAGTGACCTTGAAAGCAACGCCGTTGGGGGCGGTGTCCTTGAACTCAAAGGTGGTGGCAGAGAGGTGGTAGAAATCCTTGTTGAGGAGCTATGAAACGGCGCAAAAGGAGCGCAAAAGTCAGCGTAGTTCATGAACAGTAACAAAGTAGTTGCTGCAATTGGATTTTTTTTTTTTTTTTGAGATGCCCAAGGAATTGGTATCCCGAAGTAGTGAGCTCTCGTTTATTTTATTTTATTTTTGGCCCAAGGTTTGACATATCGAGAAATAGACTAGCTGGAATCGCGATGTAGTCATAACCCAAGAATCAAAACAGAGCAGTCAAGGAAACGTGGGGAGGCAGAATGAGCATACATCGTTCGCCGGCTTGGCAATGTCGGAGAAGGCGGGGACAGACATGATTGCGGCGTTCGGTATCTTGAAGATTATAGGTCTCAAAGGAAAGTTGTGATGAAGATGAAGATGAAGTTTCGATGGAATTGGGAAGAGAGAATAGAATAGAACGGAACGGGGGAGGAGGGCGGGAGATGATGGACCCGGCAGAAAATGCTTGGGATACAAAGATTCACACAAGGTTAATTATATACACAGGGTTTTCTTGTTGGGGAACCCCGCTGGGGCCAGGGTTTCTCAGGAGCGATAGGCAAGCTTCACGCTAAGCTCTAGGGTGCTGTGTTCTGAGGATGCCCTGTGCGGCGCTTTAGCAAGGAATTGGCACATGGGTGACCCAAGTCGGCTGATGTCGGGACTGTGTGACTTTGTCCCCTGGCCGGGTGATGAAAGGTAGCTTTTAGCTGGAGATCATGTAATTAACTTAAGCACCTATCCTAGAACAAGGGCCCATGTGGAGGGGTAATGAACGATGGCTACCTAGGTATGGATGGAAAGAGTTGGTCAGTTGAAGGAGAAGTCAATTGGGTAGTGGGCCATCACCTAAATACCTAGGTAAAAGATAACAGCCCCCGTCAAATAATCGCAACACCAACGTAGGAATCGCCTGTCACGATCATAATCCTCATTCTCTTCATTTTAGGCTTGATGCCGCATAAAGACTTGGACCACCTCCTTCATGCAAGTATCTCGTTGCCCAGCGACTCCTATATAACAATATTCATGTATTTCACCTTTAGCTTGCATGTTCACAACGCATGAACAGCTCAGAGACTAACAACTAACAACTCATGTGACTCCATCGCCAACTGGCCACTATAATGAGCTGAAGCAGACTCCGCTGACCCATAACTAGGTAGGTATCCAAAGGTAGTCCTCTCAGGACAGACTATTGAACCAAGAGTCGTTGCATTGAAGAACTGGATCGACATGCCCACGTCCAACGGTATCGCTCGCCCATTGGTCAGTTAGCCACACCCTTTCCCTGTGGCATTCTCACATC
This sequence comes from Fusarium austroafricanum, assembly GCA_012932025.1. NCBI lineage: Eukaryota > Fungi > Ascomycota > Sordariomycetes > Hypocreales > Nectriaceae > Fusarium > Fusarium austroafricanum. The sequence goes on along the minus strand of JAADJG010000085.1, from coordinate 36,724 downwards.
AAGACCCTTCATGCATAAACAACTCAGGAGACATGATGCACCTACTGGCAACTGCTAATGTCAAACGGTACTTAGGAGGATACCAAACATTCACCGACACTTGCACTAGCATGCAAACAATACAATTCTTTCTTTCTAGAACCTTTGTCTTTATTTTTCATTCCCATATCCCTATCTCCTCGTCCCTTTTTTCCCTGTCATCATCATTCCGAGGTCGGTAACTAGTGGTCCAAGGCGCCTTTTCTCTCTTTCCAGGAAGACGACACCCAGATATGCCCCTAGATCAAGTTTATGCCAGATCCCTCAGATGGGGTAGTGTAAGTTACAATGAGTCAAACAAGCTTTCTTTGCTTGGTATTTTGCTCGGTTCGCTATATCATTAAGCCGCGTTGTCATACTTGGCGTTGTGGGTGGAAATGGCTCTGCGAAACATGTTAGCAAACATTCTATCTCCTTCAATCCAACTCCATTAGGCTTGGAATATGTAGCGATCACATACCGGCCACTGGGATCAGTCTGCTTAGACCAGGTGGGAGTCCAGCGCATGACAGTTGACGCGCAGTGAGGAGGGAAGTGCTCGTCAAACATGCATCGATACCAGTAACTACCACTTGTTAGCCTTATCCAGGTTCTCACACGAATCAAGTGATAACGTACGCCTCCTTGGTATCGGGGATATCGTTACCCCACTCAGGCTTGGGGTTCTTCATCATCTCGTCTGTCACATGCTTCTCAGCGTTGTCCTTGAGGGCATCAATCCAGCCGTAGCCGACACCATCAGAGAACTGCTCCTTCTGTCGCCAGAGGATGTTATCGGGGAGATAAGGCTGCTCGCCAGGCTCGTCTGAGGTGTCGAAAGCCTTACGGATTATGTACTTCTCGAGCCTGTCCTTGGTGATCATCTTCTCCTGGGGGTCGATGTTCATACTGGTCTCGAGGAACTATCGGTCCCTTTAGTATCTCGCGGCTAAACTGCTGCAGTAGAAATCAACTTACCTCCTTGTCAAGGAAGGGAACACGAGCCTCAAGACCCCAGGCAGAGGTGGACTTGTTGGCTCGCAGGCAATCAGCCAGGTGCAGGTTCTTGACGCGGCGGACGGTCTCCTCGTGGAACGCCTCCTTATCGGGGGCAGCGTGGAAGTAAAGGTACCCGCCGAAGATCTCATCACTGCCCTCTCCACTCAGAACCATCTTGATGCCCATGGCCTTAATCTTACGCGATAGAAGATACATTGGAGTCGAGGCTCGGATGGTGGTGACATCGTAGGTCTCGAGGTGGAAAATAACATCTGAAAGGGCGTTGAGGCCATCCTCAATGGTGAAGGTCATGACATGGTGCTTCGTACCGAGAAACTTGGCGACCTCCAAGGCGGCTTTATTATCGGGGGAGCCGGGCAGACCAATGGAGAAGGAGTTGAGCTGAGGAAGGTAGGTGAGAGTGTCGAGATGATCGTCATCATCAACACCGACGAGACCCTCGCCAGTATCTGGGTTCTCAAAAGGGAGAACGTTGCCGTTGGCCTCAAGAGCCTGTTTTCGCAGCCGAGTTACCTCACGCTGGGCAATGGAGGCTGTCAGACTCGAGTCAAGACCGCCAGAGAGCAGAACACCGAAGGGAACCTCGGCCATGAGTCGCTTTCGGACAGCCTTCTCAAGAGCATGTCGGAGGACCTTGTAATCGACGGGGTTGCTGGGGACCTTCTTGGGATCCCACCAAGAGGGGTTGAAGTAGCGAGTGGTCTCGCCAGTCTTGGAGTCGTAAACGTGGCCGGGAGGGAAAGCAACGATCTTGTCGCAGACGCTGTGCAAGCACTTCAGCTCGGACGCGAAATAAACAGTTCCAGGCTCCTGGGAGGACCAGCCCTGGTAAAAGGTGGTGATACCGATAGGATCGCGGGCGGCAATTGTACGGTCTTGCTTCTTGTCATAGAGAACAAAGGAGAACATGCCATCGAGATGGTTGGGGCAATCGGTGTCAAACTCGGTGTACTGCGGGAAGTTCATTGTGAGCTTGCTGTTCTTCTTTGAGCCAGGGCCGGGCACTTCTCTTACCAAGGGGATGATAACCTCGCAATCAGAGGTAGTCTTGAAGTGGTACTGCTCCTTGAGGTGCTTTCGGATGTGACGATGGTTGTAGATCTCACCGTTAACAGCGAGAATGATGCTGTCGTCAGCGTTGGTCAGGGGCTGGGCGCCAGACTCTGTAGAGAATGATTGTCAGCTAGAGGAGCCTCAATAGGGCACAAAGCTTTCGACTTACCAACACCAACAATGCTGAGACGCTCATGGCAGAGAACTAAATCAAAGAGTTAGAATTCCAGGTCTCGCGTAACTAATATTCAATTGACTTACTGGTGTGGTTCGCAATGACGCTGCCACCTAGATATGCGGCTTCAGCATTGACGATCGCGTGAGGGTTATGATCCTGTCAATAGTTTCACTCACTCCAATCGGGTCCGCGGTGACGGATTCTGTGCAAATAAGTCAGTTCCAGGAATTCCAGCTGGAATAAAGGGTAGTACATACTGCTTTGCAAGCTTCAGAGCCGTGGGCTTGAACTTTTCCACGTCGGGATGACTGTAAGAGCGCAAAATGTTAGTCGCGCCATGATCCTTCAACAACTTTGCCCCTCCGAGCGCGGGGAGATTTCAATTTCAATCCCAATCCCAATTGATGGCGGGGTCCTCATGCCCGTGCCTTGTGCCCCTCCAAACCACCAAAAAAACTACCCATGTTCACATTCGCAAGGGGGAAGAGCGTACCGATGACAGGCGAAGATGCCACACATGTTTGTGGTTGCAGGGGATTGCGCACGTGTATATAGAAAAGACAAGTGTTTGACAGAGAATAGTAAGAGGAAGAGAAAACGACAAGGCAAGATTGATATTTAGCAGTAGCTCCGGCGCGAGAAAAAAGAGGAGTCATAGCAAAAACTCCACCCTCCTTCCGTCGGCACAGAACAGGCGATAAGTAGGTACAAGGACCGTACCACATCGAAGCCGCAAGGTTATAAGCGGTTAATGACTGCATCTGATACATTCATATGCTTTGGGCTTGTTAAGGTTATCCACAAGATACTCCGCTGCGGACGCGGAAGAGCATCTCTCTCCACTGCGGTGATGGCCGACATGAATAAGGTGCCACAAGTTCAGTTCTTTTGTCACGATCTGCACCATACTTCTTATTTACTTGAACCTGGCTTCAAATATAGGTAAGGTACATATTTCTCGCTTAGGAAAGAATCAGCAGCCTGTTGGATAACAGCTCTAATTCAGTACCTTATCGAGCCGAGCCAAACCAAAAGATTTTGGTGTGAGTGAGTCGCATGGCCGACTTCGGCTTGTAATTCGGCAGACTTCATTGGCCGCCGATAGTACTAAGTTGAGCCTTGAGGCTGGGTGTTCCTGGATAAATTACATAACTCGAAAGACATTTGCTTAATAAGGTTGATAAGGGGAATACAACGGACATGCGCTTTGTTGCTGTTGCGTCACATGCAGAGCCTACCTATCGCGAAAGCTGAGGTCCTTAATCAAGGTACCTGTCACTATCCTGGAGATAAAGAATGGTCTGATAGGGTACCTTAAGAATATCTTGGGTTGACGAAGAGATTTGCTTGGCTTCGTTTATATATCTTGGGAAGTCCCTTAAAGAAGCCCTTCGGGCTTCTCAGTTTGAATCCACAACCAGATCTTAATCTTCAACCCTCCTGGCATCTTTCATTCAAGAGATATCCGCACTCAACAACGAGGATCATGTGGGGCCGATCCTGGGCATATCCCGACAACGCAGCCGCAAGTGATTCATTCGCCGATGAAGATCCTAGAACATGAACCGGGAACGGCATTTGCTTGCCAAACTACCGAAACATTGTAACATCTCAACGAAAAAAAAAAAGGCTTTCTCGAGTTTCAAAGGAGTACGCGCCCGCCATGAAATGATTGTTAACTCCCCGTTATGAAAGAATCATAAAATCCATGCCTAGCATCCCATCCTTTGTCGTATCGTCGCGTGCTATATCATGCTGTGCTACATAGCATTGCCCCGTGATGCCTACACTCCCCTCACAGGCTCCAAGTGATTTTCCGCCTTGGTATTTCCTTATAAACGCCGTAGCCTGAGGTTCCTTACAAAGAAAAGTTTCGTCTATAATCTCTCCTCTCAACGTCATCAAAAACTCGCTCAAGGTGTGGGGTTTTCGCGGACTGTACGGCGAACCCGCTTCTCGTACTCGGCGCGATCTCTCTTGAAGAGGTTGTAAGCCTCCGCCTGAGCAGGAGACTCGGGGTTGGGGTCGTTGAGAAGGTCCTGAATACCCAGCAGAATTTGCTTGACGGTAATTGCGGGCTTCCAAGCCTCTTCTTCGTTCAGGATAGATAAGCAGACGGTTCCTGAGGGGTAGACGTTTGGGTGGAACAGTGGGGGAACAAATTTGCCTGAGTCTATGTCAGCATCGAATTCTTCACGAATTCTGTCTTAACGATGGTCGCTTACATTTGGGTGGCTTCGTGGGGTACTCTGCCGTGATCACAGATTAGCACGAGCCACGAGTGTATCAAATGGTTTTGGGGGTGTTTGCACTCACCATCCGGGAAAGCGATGGTCAACTTGAAAAGTCCACCGGACCAGATTGTGTTTTCCTTTCCAGGAATGCCGCACTCCCAGTTCTTGACATCGAGGACACCCTCCTTCGTGCGCTGAGGCTTAGCATAGAAACCAAAAGGATGGTCTCGTCGCCACTGCTTCCTACTCGAGTTTCAGCATACTCCGAACATCTTGCATGATGTGCAAGTCTCACCTCTCCTCTTGCAATCGGTTTTGGCAAAGCGCCATGGTTTCGTCGCGCGGCAAGGTTGGTCAGAGACAGTATGAATATTGAGGTGTTCACGAGCGAAAGTTATGCGAAATCGTGATGGTCGAAAGTCGCGTGAAAGGTTGAAAGCAAAGACGCAATGCGAGTTTGTGGTAGTGATAGAAGGTTTTAAAAAAAGCCGCCGGACAGGATCTTGGTTAGGTACGCAGCTTTCTAGTGCCCGTTGGTCGGCTTATGTGGAAACGGCAATATTCTGCGGTAGAAAGGCTGACAACCCGAGAAAAGAAACAAATCGAAATCCGCTGAAGGCTTAATATTGTTGTTCGCGCAGGTGTGAAGTGCAATTCACGAAACCACGTCTTGTTGATGATTCGATGCACAGGGCAGAACCTGCTGTCGTTGGTTGAAAGGAGGCGCCAGCTGGGGCCCGGGCACGTCCCTTCTCGGGAAACCCCGCTAGACGGCTGGATGGTCGCAGCCCGGGGTTAATGTGTTCAGTGTGAGTGACAGTGGAGGCTGACAGTGCTGTTTTGGCGGGGTGACCTTCTGAACTATTATTGAGGGGTTTCCATGGTTAATCAGCATGGAGCTTGCAAAGATGGAAGGGCCATGGCAGTCCGTACCGGCGGGTTCAGCACCTAGCGCCCGAGCATCATAGGTCACCTCGGCTCAGTGATAAGCTGCAAGCGGGCATACGTTCACCTTGAAACTGCCCGCATACCGTAAAGGTATAAAATTGCCTACCACTTCGTTTCTACAACACACAATCATTCTGCAGAGTCTGCAACGTCAACTATAAATTTCCTTTTAAGGCATCATTTGAAGTTTGCTGCCTTATCAATCTCATTTCATCCACACCTTTTGGCGGCACACGTGGAGGTATACGAGTGAGTTGTGCTTGGAAAGACGAGTCAGAGATCATCATGAGTGCGGACAGAGACCCGGACGTCGCCTTGAAGGAGGCGGTCAAAGAGGAGCTTAGAGAGGCTGTTAAGGAGGACGTCAAAGATGAGGTGAAAGAGGGAAAAAAGGATGATATCAAGGATATCACGGGTACCAAGGCTGAAGCTGAAGCAAGTGCTGCTCCGGCTTCATCTGACACTCTAATGCCTGATGCCCCAGCCGCTGATCCTCCGGTCCCTGGTTCCTCGGCGGTGACTCCCGCTCTGGAGGCAGAGCCATCCAAGATTGTTCCTCAGGATGTTTCTCCCCAAGAGGCTGCTCCTGAGAAGACTCATTCCCAAGAACCACTGAAAGTTACCCCTCAAAAGGCTGTTCCCCAAGAAGCAGCCTCTTCGGAGGCTGCCGCTGCCCTCACTGCAGCTGCGGCGGTAACTGCTGTCGCTGCGACAGAAGCTGTGGTAGAGAAGGCTGCTACGCTTCCAACACCGAAACCCGGGGCCACAAAGACTATCGATGAAATGGAGGATGTCCCGGACCCAGATGAGGACGACTTGGATGATTTAGATGGTGCGTTAAGGTTGGCGGGGTTCTTTGTGCATATTGGCTGACCACACTCAGATATGTTGGATGAGTTCTCTACCGTTAAGCTGGACCAAGCCAAGCCTTCTGAGACTGCTGCTTCTAGTAAAACAGAAGCTCCCAAAGGTTCTACTTCCTCTGGCAAGCAGCCTGAAGTTGAAGATGCATTCTCGGAAGAAGAGTTTGCTAAACAACTACAGGCTGGCATGGCTGATTTACTAGGCGAGCTTGAACAGTCTGTAAGTCTGATATCAACATAAACGATGGAATCAACTCCGAACATTAACAATTTGCAGCCTGATATGCAAGCACAGTTTGAAGATATCTTTAAGCACATCGCCGCGGCAGAAGGTACTGGAGATGTGCCACCTCCAAGCATATCGAAGGGACCCACCGCCCAGGCACCTCCTGAGGATGCTTCTTTCCAGGACACCATCAAGCGGACAATGGAACGTATGCAAGCTTCGGGAGATCAGGCTACAGCTGCTGCTGCCTCAGGGTCCGCTGATGATTTCATGTCTGAAATGCTCAAGCAGTTGTCCTCGGGTGACCTTGGCGATCTGGGAGGCGAGGGCAGCGAGGAGGAGTTCTCCAAGATGCTTATGGGCATGATGGAGCAGCTCACCAACAAGGAAATCCTCTACGAGCCCATGAAGGAACTCGATGAGAAATTCCCTGAGTGGCTGATTAAGAACCGCGACTCGACGCCTAAGGAGGACTTGAAGCGCTACGAGGAGCAACAATCCATTGTGCGTGAGATTGTGGCCAAGTTTGAGGAGAAGACGTACTCGGACTCCAACGCGACGGATCGTGAGTTCATAGTGGACAAGATGCAAAAGGTTTGTTTAATTCCCTTGTCTTTCTTCCAGATGGAATGCATGTCTCTGACTAGCCACCCAGATGCAAGCAGCCGGATCACCTCCCTCTGATCTAGTTGGAGATATGCAGTCGGCACAAGATGCCCTCAACCCAGGAGATGAAGCTTGTAACCCTCAGTAGATACCAAGCCTGGATGTTCCCTCCAAATCATCTATATACCCTTTCCCAAAATGATAACTGTACACGTCTGTTGATAAGCCACTGGTATTTCCCAAACGCCATGTCCTTCCTCAATGGTCCAATCAACCCCAACTCCGAGCGAGCAAAGTTATAAAACACTAAAGCAAATCGTTGGGGACAGCACATTATTGCATCTCGATGTCTCCCGATGTATCCATTCGGTCTTGAGTCTGGGTCTGTGTATTCTGTTGGGATTGCTCTTGTGCAATCAGTTCAGCAAAGACATCATCATAGTCTTCGTCTGATAGTGTAAGTGAAGTTTGTCGTTGTGAGGAAGCCACCTGTTGTTCCTCGTAGGATGCAAGCATGGCCTCGAGCTGCTCTTCCTCGTCCATCATCATCGCATCATCTTCTTCTTCAGGAATTGGAGGGTGCTCTTGGTGAAAAGTCATGGCCTCTTCGATATCAGCCTCAGTGATATCAGGAGCATCGCGAGATAGCTGTCCCCGATCGGCAAGATAGTTTGTCTTCAGGAACTACGATTCGTGTTAGCGAGAGTGAGATGATATAAAGTGACTAGGTCATACCTGTCCCTCTATGTCTCTGCGTTGCCAAGCCTTGTCCTCACGGCTCTGCCGTACATTCTGAAGGAACAGCTTCCGTCTGCCTTCTTGCACTTCCTCTCGCTTCCGGTTCACGGGATTTGGCCGCGAGGGACGTGAAGCAAATTTGAATTTGGGAGGCTTGATAGGAGAAGACTGAACTTGTCGCTGTGAAAGTGCGTTTCTATCGATTGGCGAAAGTGGCGATGATGCGCGAACAGGCGAGGACGAGAGAGGCGATGGGACGGCAGGGCGGTGATCCCAAGAACCGGAGAAGATAGGAGCAGGAGCAAAAGACAGCATATTTTCCGCTGTTGATTTTTTGTGCTTCTGTTGCATAGAATCACAATTGTCCAATATGAAGCAAATGTTGAGGGGAAGATTGAATGGGGTGAGTTCCGTGTTGTAATGACAAGATGCGTGGTCGTGTAAAGAGGTGGGCCCGACGCGATAGAGTCGCGGTCGCGAGATCACGTGCTGGGTGCCGATCTCAGAAAACCTGCCGGCAGGCTGGTGGCCAATTCTGCCCCGAAAATCGCACCCGGCCCAAGCCGAGCGATGGGCCTGGATGGATGGAGGTTTATCGGAATCGGCACACCCAAGCAAAAAAACTGTCGACTTGATTTTGGTTGACGACATGATCTAAGCCTAAGCCCGGCTCTAATAGTGCCAACCTGTATCAATTCCTTTCTCGTTGGCCTCTTCTTACTTTAGAATGAGTACTCTCGTCTTACTATATATTATTTTCCCTTGTTAAGTCCATCGGCGACCAGATGAACGCCGTATCTGTCTCGGCCTTTGCGACTCGCTTCGCCACTCGACCATGGACCTGCTCGGCTTGTATGAGCCATTTGGTTCGCAGTACACCCTTCCGAAACGCCAGCGCAAGACGCTTTACTTCAGGGAGAGGTTCGCGAGGGAGTAATGGTCACAAGTCCGGCCCTAGACGGCCTCTATTATATGCCTCGGCCGGTGCAGGAACTGTAGGCGCAACCGCACTTGCGTTTACCGACGATATCAAGAACAGTTACGAGGCGGCGGAACGTACAGGCAGAGTTGCGGTTGCGCTCGCTGTGTGTATCAATGAGTAGGATGCGAGCCGGTAATTGGCGCGAAGGCAAAACTAACGATCTGAATAGCTATCGAACAACCTTGAATGCGAGAGAGTCGACAGAGGATCATGACGAACAGGAGAATATGCTTAATGCATGTCATAAACGGTGCGCCGAACGAACCCTCGTTGTGTTGGAAAAGAATGGCGGTATCTTTATCAAACTCGGTCAGCATCTGGTACGAATTACACCAACCTTCGACCCCGAGCAATTTGGACTAATAACGATGTCAGAGCGCCATGAACTACCTTTTACCATCTGAATGGACAAACACCTTTATACCGCTGCAGGACAAGTGTCCGGTATCCTCGCTTGACTCGATAGAGGATATGTTCCGCAAAGACACAGGAGAGGAGCTTTGGGATTACTTCTCTGACTTCGCCCCTGAGCCAATTGGTGCCGCTTCTCTTGCCCAAGTGCATCTAGCATCCATCAAGGGCTCAAATCAAAAGGTCGCCGTCAAGGTCCAACATCCAGAGCTTGAGGCATGGGCACCCCTGGATCTCGCCCTTACTCGGTATACGTTTTCAACCCTGAAGCGATTCTTCCCTGAATATGACCTGGAGTGGCTCTCGTCTGAGATGGATGTCTCTCTTCCAAAAGAACTAGACTTTCAAGAGGAGGCTGCCAACGCCCGCCGCATGAAGGAACATTTTGCGAAGATTCCACAATTACCCTTGATCATCCCTGAGGTCATCTGGGCTAAGAAGCGAATCATTGTCATGGCGTGCGAGGCTGGAAGTCGGCTTGACGATCTTGAGTACTTGGATAAGAACGGTATTGACCGAGATGAGGTATCTGCCACGCTGGCCCGTATCTTCAATGAGATGATCTTTGGTGATGGTGCACCCCTGCACTGTGATCCTCACGGTGGTAACATCGCGATCCGCAAGAACGCTACTCGCCGAGGTCTTGGACGTGGCCCTAACTTCGATGTTATTCTATATGATCATGGTCTCTACCGCGACATTGAGCTTCCTATGCGAAGGTCATATGCCAAGATGTGGCTGGCAGTAATTGACGGTGATATGGACCGCATGAAGAAGTATGCGCACGAGGTTGCCGGCATTGAAGACAAGGACTTTCCCCTTTTTGCTTCAGCGATTACTGGCAGGGATTACAGTATCGTCAGCCAGTCTGGTTCTATTCTTGAGACTCGAACGGCTGATGAGCAGAAGACAATGAGCGGTGCTCTACAGGAGGGACTCATTGTCGACCTTGTTCAGCTTCTTAGCCGTGTCCCTCGTATAATCCTTCTGATTCTCAAGACTAATGATCTCACCCGCAGCCTGGATGAGAACCTCCAGACACGGCAGGGCCCCATTCGCTCGTTCATGATTCTGGCACGATACTGCACAAAGACTGTGTTCCACGAGAAACTCGAGGAGATCAGCCAGAACGGATCGCTCTTTTGGCCGCCCAACGCCATACGGGTGTTCACCGCATGGGTTGGGTTTATGCGGGTTGAAATTAAGCTGGAGGCTTTTGAACTGTGGCTGTTGACCAAGAGAATGTTGGGTCTGGGTAGCGTAGAGTTTTCAGGGGCGGCGCTCCAAAAGTGATGGATGATAATGAATTAGAAGGCATATGGGTTTAGAACATATATAATGCACTGCCGGGGCAATCCAAAAGCAAATAGACTTCAATTTCAATTTCTGTCCCTGAAACATGTCCGTCTCTTGGTAACATTGATTAGTTTCATAGATGTGCTGTTATTGCGGTTTGTAATGGTATTTCAGGAGTACGTAGAAGGCAGAAACACTAGACGGTATCGTCGAAACTTGATCATCTCACTGCTCCAGGCATTGTCTCGCGCTTCACACTGCAGTTCCTCCACAGGAAGATTATCTCTTTTTTATCCTACTGGCCTCCTGCTCCTCCTTCGAGAGGAAATTTCCATTCCTCTCTCTAAATTTTCTTTTTCTTTCGTATCACGAGAACATGATGTCTCTCCCATCTCTCCCGAGTTGATCCTACCTAGACATCGTAGAATGTCTAATGGCTTCGGATGTCGAATCATTTGCATAGACATTCAACCAAAGGCTTTACAACCTCTGTATCCCGCTCCTGAAGAAACGAACTGCTGCTCGAAAAATACAAAGCGCATGATTCAAATGTTTGGTGAAGCAGCTTTGCAAACTACCTTCCAGGCGCATGGTGACAAGGAGGCTCGATCCTTGGGTTCTCATCAGAGGATGATATATGTTACCCCCAGGATCATCTGGATCTCGACTTGGGATCTCAACGGGGGTCTTTCACTTCTCGTGGAATATGAAGATATTCATGTCCGTGAGCCAGCAGCAAGAGATACCAAGCATGTACGGAACATCATTACAGGTGTTCAAAAGCTGGGCCTTGTCCTGCCCAACGGACTTTTCAAGTTCATGTCAAGAAAGGATTTGCAGACGCGAATTAGCACTTACATGCCGCCATATTTCACACTCGGCGACCGTATTTGCAAGTGTCCAGAAACGATAGATAAAGGAGCAGGCGGTTATCTCATTTGGATTTTAAGGATTAACGACGCATGTTTTTTTAAGAGTCTATATCTTTATCTAAGAAGAAGCCATTGCGTCCTATACGGGACAATCGATATTCACGAGGACGAAGAGTTAACAGCTGGATGGCTTATGATGGAGGAGACGGCAATGCAGGGAGAGATCTACAGCGCCAACAAAGAAGGCTTCCCCATTACTTATGTACGCTGGGATGACCTATCTCTGGGTAGTGCAAGCTTTGAGGAACTCACAACCACCTATGTAGACGTTAGCGTCTGATGGATTTGATATATCAGGCGGGCTGGAGGAGTATATCAACCAGTTTTATAGTTTTAAAAGAAAAACAAAATAAACATACTGCAGAGTATTACTTCAGATCTAGTATGTAGTATTAACATTTAAAGCTGCCATTAAAATAGCAATTATTATAATGCCTCCTGAGTGTGATTTACTATTTCTTAAATACCATATAAAAAGAAATATAGTTCCACCTAGGATTAAACTGGGGACCTTCTTGGTATTAACGAGATGCTATAACTAACTAGACTATAGAACCTTTCATCTAATATAGAGAAGCCAAGCAGGCGGTTCATTTGCAGCGGTCTGAAGGACTATTTCGAGGACGATGGTGGTTGTGGGGTTGAACTAGGTGAAGTGTTCCCCACCAGGTGTGGAGGCTCTAGCTCAAGGAAAATATTATCTAATTTGATTAATGTCTACAGTAACAACTATCACTTGGTTCCGTGGTCTAGTTGGTTATGGCATCTCGTTAACACCGAGAAGGTCCCCGGTTCGATCCCGGGCGGAACCACGTTTTTTGCTTTTATAGATGACTATCATAGGCTATTCAAATACAATTGTAGTTCCTTTTTGCTCTCCAAGCAAGATGGGCTTTACGGCTTTGAGGACAGGGTGTTACAGACTTGGCTTTTCACTATAACAAGTGCGTTCCTCAGACTTGAGATACACCTAAATCAACAAGACTTCATTCAAGACATACCTCGAGATTGATGATCTCAGACAGGTTAAGTCAAGTCCAAGGTTATATCTAACACGATACGAGTCAACTCTCTTCATATAGTATACTCCTTTCGAGCTTGAGATGAGGGTCTATGTTCGGTATAGGAATACCAAAAGCAACAGGAGCAGTCACAAGTATACGAAGCGACTATACAATACGCAACTTGGTAAGTGAACGGCATCGTTCGCTACATAGGTATAAAAATTATCATAATAGTCTCCATGACCTTGTTCAATCCAACTCCTTGCCGGGATAGTGACCCTCATAACATATTCCGTTTAAATAAACCCCAACGCCATTTATGCCAGGTTACTCAAACGATCCCTTGCCCAACAAACCACCTACAACTCCAATTCTCCTTTCAGCTCCCTTAACTTTCCTCTCCTCTCTCTTTCGCTCATTATGCTCGAGCTTAGCTCGCCTCTCACTATCACGGGCGAAAGCATGCACGCCACTCTTCTTGCTCGCAACTTTCTTAATCTTAGCTTCTTCACCAAACCCGCTAGCTGGCGTTGAGGAACCAGAGCTTGTGGTGGAAGCTGTACCAGATACAAATGAGTTTGTAGTGGCACGGCGTAGCAGAGCAGGCACCTTAAACGACGAGCTCGATGCCGTTGCAAAGGCAAGACGGCCAGTGCTGGCATTGGAAGAATTGTTGCGCTTGAGGCTGATACGGTCAACAACAGCGACACGGCCACGGCGGGGATTGGGTCCGTCATTCTCCTTGTCGCTGCGGGCTTGGGCAGGGGCTTCTTCTTCGCTCTCGCTGTCTGATCTGGCTTCAGTTGCGGGGATAACTGAGCCATGAGGTTCTTCTAGTAGATCAGACAAGGTCTCGCGAACTTCGCCAATGTTTGAGGGCTTCTTGCCATCCTTAGTTCTACGCAAGTAAGCAGGGGCCCTGTTGTCCGCAGGCCCAAGAATCTTCTGAGGTTGACTGTCGGGAACGGTCTGGACCTTGCTGTTTTCCTCATCCTGAGACTGGGATTGCGAGGTCTCATTTGTCTCTTCGGGTGCGTCCAAAAAGTCCATCTCATCATCGCTGCCACGGTCTTCTATCGTTCGCAAGAAAGCCTGATTACCAGGGCTCTCGGCGATTTTCTTGACACGTTCATCAGCAAACAGAGCTTTCTGCATCTTGGCGAATTGTCGGCGCTTCATTCGGCGACGGGCCTCGCCATCGTCATCTGAGTCGTCGAGATCATAGCCTGCACCTCGTTTACGACGAAGCATACCAGTTGTGATATCCTTGAAAAGTTTCTCAACTTGTTTCTCGTCTTCAGCGCGCTCTCGATCACTGTAAAATGTTAGACTGCGGTGATTCATCGCCGATGGGTGATACTTACGCATAGAAAGCAGCGAGCTTAGCTTCGTCGACATCGTTGCCAGCAGCGTCGTCAATGATTTCCTTAAGAGATGCAACAGACTCATTGTCGCTGTCTTCGCCATCTGCACCACCCAAGCCAGCGTACTCATCCTCGGATTCTTCGGCCTGGTCCTGAACCATCTCCTTGGCCTTGCTGTTCTTGTGATCAAACTCTGCTTGGAATCGATTCTTCTGCTCTTTCTTGGCGCCCTCCTTCAACTTGCTAAACGCAGTTTCAAGCTCTTTTGCAACCGAGGGCTCTGGGGTTTCTTCAATGCGGTCAGGCATCTCCATTTTGCGACGAAGACGACCGCGGCGGACCAGTGGTGAGGCTTGTGTTGAGTCCTCATTATCAACCAACATCGTTTCTATAGTGGAAACTGGCGCCTCTATGAATCTTTCCTTCAGGGGTGTTTGGTCTTGGAGGCCGCCATCCTGAGTGAAATCAATCATGTCGGAGATCTGAGTACTCTCCTGCCGAAGAAGACTATCGAGACCACGCATCTGTGACTGAGCCAAGTCGAGAGTAACACCCTGGGTAGTTCTTTGGGTGTCCTCCTTCTGGCTGTCTAGGACCATGTCCTCCATAGGTTCATCCATGGTTGCAGAGAAATTGGAATCGGGGAAGTGATCGAAGTCAGGCATCATAGATTGAGTTGGGATGTTGGCAGAATCCATTTGGCTGTCGTCCATGGTACCAGCAAAGATCTGGGTAAGCCCAAGGCCAGCGGGCCCTTGTACGGGCAAACCAGGAATGAAGTTCTTCTTGGCAGAACGCAGGACTGATCTAGGCGCGGTTGGTGATTCGGCGTTGGCCACTGTTGGTGACATGTGAACAGTCGTTTTTGGCTTGGGGGTCATTTCGACTGTGCCATCTTCTTCATCGTCAGAAAGAACAAGGGGCTTCCGTGTTCGTCGTTTTCTGGTAGTAGGCAGCTCTTCAGCGTCGTCTTGAACATCCTGACTGGCAACAGGAGTTGAATCAACATCTTCATCGGCAGAGGCCTCAGACTCTCCATCTTCAGCCTCACCTTCCACCATGGGGTTATCATCTGCTCCCTCTTCATCACCCTCTTCCTCATCTTCAGATCCTGACAGCTCAACGGCCGATACTTCCCCGTCAGCCTCGTCTCCAGATGCCTGATACTCCTCATCTTCACTGTCATCCCAAGCCAAGGGATCAAATTCGCCATTCTCTTTCTTCTCTTTCTTAGCAGCGGCTCGTTCTTCCTGCATAATCTTCTGTGCTTCCTCTCTCGCCCTGGCGACAATATCATCGACCTCCTGCATCTGACGCTCACGCTCTTCTGCAGTTGGGATGACGACACCTTTAGCCTTGAGCATATCAAGTCTGCGGTCACGCTCCACCTTGGCTTGTTGCCGAGCCTTCTGATGGAGATAGGCCTGAAGCTCACCTACTGTCATGCCGTTATTTTCGTTCTTTCGTCTCGTCTCTTTACCGGGAGACTTGACTTGGGCAAGGGCGCGCAGCGCATGAACGGAGCTGTGTTCTTGAGCCTTCTTAGTAGGAGCCATGTCAAACACGGCTCGGATTTTGTCTTTGCTGGTTGTTGTGATTTCCAACTCGTCATCTGAGTCCACCATAGTCACATTGGCTCTAACGGGTGGAAGTTTGACTCGAAATTGGCGTTTGGGCTTTTGGACTGGATGATCCTGTTCGTTTTGCGTCTCTACAGCTTTTCCTTTCCCCTTGTCGGATCTGAGCTTGTTTGTCTCGGCCAGATTATCTATGGTCGGTAGATCGAAGTCATCTTCCTCAGCAGCATTTGGCGAGGCTACAGCAGTCTCAGTTGTGTCTTTCGAAACTGGGGGAGAACTCGGTGGGGTATCGGCATCCTGCATCTCGGCGTCGCTATGAGGGGTTGGTCCCCTACTCGAGCTGGTAACCTTTGGATCTGATTCACCTGCCGGTCGGAAGTTGAAGCGCTCAAACAAGCTGTTCTTGGTGATCTTTTTTCGCGTCTTGGCTTCATGAGCCAACTGCATGTTTCTTGACATCCTCTGGGTTTCTCTGTTCATCTCCTCAATGGCTCTCTTGCTCGCCTTTCGAGCACTAGGTCGCTCGGTCTGTGTGAGTCGCCGGCCACCTTCATCGTCGGTAATGCCGGAATCGTTTCCATCCAAGGCCATGTCCTCCAGCTCGTGGTCAAGCCTTCCAGCCTTTTCGGCTTCTTCCGTGACCTCTCCATGGCTGCGCTCTTGTTTGTATCGATCAGCCATCGCTCTAAAACGATCGGATTTGAGGGCGGGCATGTCGTCTTCAGAACCCGAGTCATTTTGTATGGGCCTGGACGGTGAACGGCGAACAGGTGATGATACGAAGAGTGCTGGGCTGGTACCACGGGAGGTGCTTCTTGCGGATGGTGATGAAGGCGCCTTGCGAACTAGTCTTCGACGTGCAACGGGAACGTTATCCTCCTGTGGTTGAACGTCGGGCATGTCGACATTGTGTTCTTTTTCGGCTTCTTCGGACCCCTTCTCTTGCTGTTCGATTAATTTCTTTACACGATCTCTAGCGGTATCGTTTTGAGTAGGGACAGTTTCTGACTCCTTGGCTGTTCGCGTGATGCCCTGCATTCGAGAGGCCAGCTTGCCTCGAGGTCTAATTATGTCCTCTTCTGATTCATCGGACGCGTCTTCATTTTGTGTAGGCTGTTGAAGTAGGTCGAGATGTTTTGTAGGCTTGTTGTTTGTGTCCTTTTTTGAGAGTGGTTCTTCGTCACTGCTCTCGAGGGCCGCAAGTTGAGCTCTAAACTTGGACTGTGGTGACAATGGTTCAAGAGTTCTACCCGATAATACGGGGGATGAAGCTCGAGAGGCGGTGGCCATTACGAAGGCAATGGAAGTGTGTGTATTATGTGGTTTGGTGAGTTAAACAAGTCAATCGACATTGAACGGGTGTTAACGCGAGAGTGGGCGCTGTAGTGGGAGAGTCTGAGAACGAAATCTCAGGTTAAAGTGGTAGTGGAGAGCTCTACGCGACACGCGGGCCATAAAAAGCGTTGGCGAGGAGAGACGCGTTAGAACGCATCAATCCCGCGTAAAGTTTACCACATTCAATTAGAACCCCTGCACGATGATCCTTGTTATTTACCTTTTGTGGACTGACTGACATCATTGGCTTGTCAACTCCTAGATACTGGAATTGTAGGCCAAAAGTCTAGAATCACCTCACACAGGGCCACTTTAATCTAGGTTTTAGAAATAGGATTTACTAAGAGACTATATAATACTATATAATTCAAATACTATGCGAGAGGGGTCAGAGCAAGGGAAGCTAGGCAGGTTAATTGACAAGTGGAAGCTTGGTATCTTGGTCAAAGACTTGAAGGTCGATTGACGAGTGCTTGTTGTGTGTGTTGAAGGAAGAAGAAGGTCTGAGCCAGCTGCACAGCATGTAAATCCTAGGCATTTTATGCTTTTGTGCGCAGCCCGGAGTGCAGTTGAACCTTATGTCGTGATATTGCTAGCTATAGAAGGACCCTAGCACTTGTAGCCACTACTAGAAGACTAGTCTCCCCAACTCTAAATAGACAACATGGATATTAAGTGAGTTTATCTTGAGGAGAATGGCACATTCAATTTGATAGGCTATGACTGTGTAGCTAGTTCATCTCTCCTCCGTTTTCTTTTTATCATTTTAGGGCTTCATATAGAAATCCGAGCATGCAGTAAAGACTGTCCTGGAAATCCTTCTCTTTCAAAGCAGTCGATATCGACAGCATCAATCAAGCACGTGCGTCTGCAACTAGAAGAGCTTATGCTCAAGAGTCATGTCAGACTCGGGCTCAAGACCAACGCAGGCGCGGAAGATGTTGGTCAGAGCGGCGCGCTGCTTGGCCAGAGCGTTTACAACGGGAGTACCAGGAGGGGTTAGAGGGGCCTTCAGCATGTAGCTAAGGACGCTCAAGACACTGTGGAAGCTCTTGTATTCAGTGGTAGCAGTGCCATCGGAGGACACAGCCTTCCACTGGATACGAGACATCATCTCAGCAATGATAACCAAATCGATAATCAGGGGAGAAGCAAGGAGGGAGTCCTCGCAAATATTAAAGAGCCTACAAAGTATTAGTCTTAAACCTTCTGTTCAGAATTTTGGCTTCAACTTACGAAATGGTCTGGTGGCCACCCATGAAAATCTCAGCGTAGTACTCATCAAGGGCACGCTTGTTGTCCGCAACGGCAGGCATGTACTTGATTACAACGCAGTGGTCAGGGTGTTCGCCCTTTTTATACAAGACGTGATTGGCCTCAACCATGTCGTCGACGACGTTGGACTTGGATATCTCCTTGGAACGGAACTGCTTCTGAGAGCTCAAGTTCTTACCGTCGTTGTTGCCAAGGTGGTTGTAGCTGGCAATAGAAGTCAACTTGATACCAGCGTTGATAAGGAAGTCAACTAGGGCAGACTTCATCTTGGTCTGGCCAGACTTGAAGTCATCGCCACCAATGAAGGCGTTGTGCTTCTCAGCAAGTTCAATGGCACCAGGGACGAAAGTATTCTGAGGAGAGCCGTTGATAAAAGGGGCCTTCTCAAGGATACAGGCAACGGCAAAGACGGTTGAAGGGGAAACCTCCTCATGTCCCTGCTCAATAGCCTTGAGAAGGTTGTCAGCAGTGTCGTTGACACCCTCGATCAAGTCGGCATATCGCTCAGTGTTCGCAGTCCACATGATGATGACCTTGTCCAGACTGTTCTTGGCCTTGAAGTCGCGAATATCCTGACGGATCTTTTCAACATGGGCCCAGCAGGCCTTGGTACCCTCGAGGACGTTGTCGGCACGATCCTCCTGGTTGGCAGCAATGAAATCAGGGTAGTAGATGGACGGAAGGGGCACCATCTCAGCCATCTCTTTCTTGACCTGGGCCTTGAGGGTAGGCTCAAGGACCTGAGCACGATCCATGGCCTGAGCCAAGTTCATCTTGCTGATATCCCAGCCACCAATGACAAGGTCATTGGGGTGAACCATGGGAAGGATGTTGTGAAAGGGAATGTTGATCTCCTGGTGAGTCTTGGCGTCATGGCCAAGCTTGAGAGTAGAGCCCATGACAACAGAGCCGTAGTAGTTGGACTCGCGAGGACCCTCCTTGGTCTCCCAGGCGAGCTGGCGGCGGTTGGCGAGGATGCCTGCGGTGACAGTGGTGCCGTTGTTGCCTCCGAGGCCAACCAACATCATACCAACCTTGGGAATCTTGCGGTCGACCTTGAAGTCGTAGAGAGTCTCATTAGGAGTAGCAACATACTTGCCGTTGGCATCAACGTCAACCTTGGTAGTGCGGTAGGTGTATCGGGAACGAATTTCTGCATCGGTGTAGGTGACGTTGGGGGAGTTGACGGTGAAGAGGTCCTGAGTAGCTGAGGAGCCTCGGCCGTTATAGACTACCCCGTTCGAGGAGCCCGTGCCGACTTCCGCGTGAGGAGCCATGGTGATTGAATGGATTTACGTGGAAATTTGCGATTTGACTGAGATTGGACGGGTTCTGGGTGTAATTGGACCTTTACTGTTCAAAGGTCGAGTCCGCTGAGCCTCCGGAATCGGCTGAGCAGCGGGCTCCTGCGAACGGGTGGTGCGTCCTGGTCGGAGGTTAGCGTTTGCTTCTTCTTTTTTCTCATGTCTTTTGATTTAACATTTTAATTGGTTAACATACGAGTTAAGGAGATTGGAAAACGTCTTGACGACTGTAGTGACCAAGGGTCAAGGCCTTGGTCGTTATGATAAGATTGATAGAGATTTGGAGGGGTGGTTTGTTGATGGCGGGGTAGCGGGGCAAACAGATGTCAGGGGAGGGATTTTGGTAGAGAAAGGGTTTGACGTTTTGTAAATGTTGTTTTAGCTGATTGCAAATTGACGAAACTTTGTTGGTGAGTAAAAGAGGTAGGAACAGAAGTGTGGTTCGGGGATGGGGAGGGTTCAAATATGAGGTGGCAGACCTCAAAGAGACGTACCTTACTGTACTGCCACATAATTTTCCCTCTCTTGACTGTCGTGGACGTTCGGGCGGTGAGCGCTGACGGGGAGCCGATAGTGGAGTAGTGATTTTCTAGCGGCCGGGGACGCGGAGAGCTCGGAACTGCGTGTTGCTGTGAATATCAAGCTATTGTGAGCTACTGTATGTTTTTCATGTGTGTTTGTGGGCACCTGATGTGAGCATGCATCCTTGGATTCCTGCGCAACCAAGCAAAAGGTGCTGTCTCCATCCTCCAGGTTTTCCCACATTTCTCCCACATTTTTCGTCCATAGGATTGGGGCTCCTTTGGCGGGGAAAACTTCAAATCTGACCTCGAAAGAGCTGGATTTCAGCATCATATAACAGTTGTCGTCTTGCCTTTTCTGATGGGAAAGAAAGGAAGAAGAAGAAGAAGAAACGTGAATATGTGAAGATTTGTTGCTATTTGTTGCTATTTGTTGCTATTTGTCGAACCTATTCAGGTTAGTCGAGAGGTACATTTGGAATACCACCGTACATTGGGCTTATGCAGCTCAACCCTGCCTGGCAGATTATTCTCCTCTGCCGAACCATTGGCCTGAGCCCCTGGCGTTGTGCATCTCAACATTCGACTATTTATTATCGACCTCCTCAACTTTTGGTCACTTTGTCCAATCCTTAGCTCATGCAAGAACAAGGGCACAATGGACATTGTCTCTATGCGCAGCCAATTGACTCGTGCTGTACTGTCAATACCCCTTTCCGTGATTGGCTCTACCCAGGACCTTCGATGATCATACAAGCTTCACGTCGTTAGGATGGCCATTCCACAGCTAGCCAAAAGTCTACGGATCAGACCTAGACGGTTAATAAAGGGTCTTGTGCAATACAGATTTTAGCCGTTGATGACCTAGTATCCTTGTGTCATGATTTTCAACTCCAGCGAACATCGGAAAGATGTTTTAAGAGCCTCGAGTTCAAACATTAAACCTACCTGACGAGCAACGTTCTCATTGCCTACCAGCCTTGCCCTGAGCTCTCATCCAGCGGTAGCGGAAACCAAAATATGCACAAAGAGGTGATTCCAGGTGTCAATGGAACCGCAACGCACTCTTATCAAACACGGAGACTTGCGTCGACCAGGTTTTCAGTGTTTCCAAACTATTGACCTAGATCATTGTCACTGTAGCTTATACCCTGTTCCAGTTATCTGCGGGTTGTGGCTGTGGCCGATCAACCTCAATCACCGCACGCTAGTCCAAAACGCCTTGATATACTGTAGAGACATCAGCAGCTACAGCACCGTGTCGGTTGGTTTGGTTTGGTTTGGTTTGGTTTGTTGCATTGCTCGTAGACACAGGCTCAATCTCTCGACGCTGCAGATCTACGATGACTTGTCTTTCATCCCGGGAAATTTCTCCATTCACATGCAGCAAGCAGGAAGACTACATGCCGAAACGAAGATCCACCTCGTTTCTGTGTGGTGTTGAGATCGTCAGAAAACCCCAGCCTCCACAACACACGCTCTCACCGTCTAATGCGGGAGAGTCTAGCACGTCTGTGTTAAAATCACTCACAACGGTCGCTATGTGGAGGCCTCGCGTGAAGACGCGAACGCATGGGCACAAAAGTCAGAGAAATTTGAGAAATGCACATGCAACAGCCCTGATATATCTTATCTCTCGAACACATCTTCTTAGGGAGAGAAACCGGCCTCGGAAACATCACCCAAACAGTGTTCAAAATTTATTAGGTCATGCAAAATGACTACCGAAAAAATAATGCCGATCGATGTCGGCTCTGATGATAGCAATATCTAGCGTTGCACTCAACTACGCTCCTAATTCTGGTGTTCGGAATCCATGTCTAGAATTCAAGTGAAATAGGGCGTTCTGTTTCGTTGCCAAGACGGCATATTAACTTCGCACATCCAAAGACCCAATGCAAGCAGGGCTTCCATGCCTGTGTTTACTAGAATGTCTGTAGAAACGACTCAGACTCAAGATCCAGCAGCCCGTTGCTAGCTGTCGATTATTGACGGCATTTCTGCTTGTCAGACCCATGTGCTAGGACTGATCACGTTCATCGATAGCCGATCGACGATCATGCTTCAGAAACAACTCCAGTCTCAGCCACCAGTTGTCATGGTAAATGATCCAAGCCACAGAGTATTGCTCTCACTGAGAGCCGTACAGTCACCCAGTTGTTGAATGACGTGCCCAAACCTATCTTCGGGTAGAGGGTCCAGGGGTAACTCTTCAGGTCATGGCTAAATGGCACGAGCAATAAATCATATATTTAGCATCATGAGCTTGAGGTCATCAAACGGCTGATGGGGGCTAGCACGGTAGCCCCAGAGGCTCGTGTCCATCTGTAGCGTTGGCTTTGGATTGCCAAGGTGGAGAGTGTCACTTCGTGTCACGAGTCACGGAAACCATAGTAATGGCTGATTAAATAAAGTCAATTAGATGACCGACACTTGTCCATTGCGAACTAAGGTACTGAACAGTAAGCAACCATGTCCGGTTTGATCATCATCACCATCATCCTTGAACATCTATCACAATAAGTCGATGGGAGTCCTACCCACTTGTCTTGATGCGCAGCTCAGAACGCCAACACCATTAATATGGTGGCGGCAGTCTCTACAGCGTTGAAGAGCGACCAACAAAAAGCCAAATTGTGGTGTTCCTGACTACCGATCTATTGAAAATTAGGCCGATACATGGCGTTGGTCATGGTTGATGTGCTTGAAGCACCCTGTAATATTAGATGTCGCAGCAGATTCTTGATCTCTCGATCAGAAGAAACCTGAGACAGTGGATCATTGCTTGGCGAGCTTGTATTCTCTTCTGCAAATGCGCAGCAATTAAGTCATGCGGATCTTGTCTGAGGTAGGAGAAGCGACGGGATAAGGACACGCAATGCAAATGGAAGAGGCCTGAAGCGCTTGCATTGAACCATATTTTGCATCACCGAATGCCACTCTAGCCATGAGATGGAACCTGCTGTATTTGGTGTGTGCCGTGAAGATCAACCACGGCCCCCCACGGCTCTACCACCGAAAAAGGACAGCAACACAGGATCCAGAGACGGGGGTTAGTTGTGTGAAGCTCATTTATTTGCACAAACCAAGTGAAGGGCGACTGGGTCAGTGATCGCATAAATCATACGCTTGCGGGTTATATCCAGCTTTGTTAAACCCGAACTATATGTGATAGCTAAACCAGAATCAGAAATGTGTCTTTGATAACTCACTTGGCGTAACGTTGTCATGCATCAGAGATGTTGTCATAACACACCAATTGTCTTGCAGAGCCAGATAATTACGTTGCAGTAGCCAGCAACAGAGTTGGATTCTAGGCGTTGACAGGCGGACCTTTTCACATCCAACACCTCTTAATTAAAGAAGTGTTAAATGAGACATATCCCCTTTCGGAGTATGGCCATCCTAAGCGAGACTAGTGGACCCAGGGAATGCCTTCATTGGACAGAGCTTCCTGCAAGGTACCCGAGTTGTCGACGGTTGTCAGTGGATCTTATCCATGAGCAACAGTGGATATGGCATCAATGATTAGGTTGCAGAGAACATTCTGTGGCGTGTATCCCATGACTGCTTCGGCTGAGGCCGGACTCGATCTGGCTCGTTTCTTTGGTTCTTCTCTTTCGGCTGTTGCGGAAACCGTTTAATGAGTCGATGTTAGGGCTTCAAGCTTCCGGCCACTGAGCTTGATGCATCAGGAGACCAACAAGCTGCAAACAAAGGAATAAGATAGTTGCAATTATCGAGGAGCCAATTGCAAATTGTAATCTATAACAAGAGGTCTCCCGCATCGGCCATTCTCTCATGCTCATCTCATGCAGACAAGCGGCGGACGATCCTAACCGAACAAAGGCCTGTTGCCATTGTCTCTCCATCTTTCCATAAAGCTACCTATGCAGCAGCATTGAAGCCATTGATTGATCAACAAGCGAGACAACTGAGATTTTCTTTAACTTACGAGGAATGCTGTCCAGTTTAGCCCTCCGTTGGCGTCCCTGACAGTTCATTTACCCTCCCTCAAGATTAGCAATTGAATTATCATCTGCACATCATGTCTCATTATCGTCCTCCGCCCTTTTCTGGTGGGACGCTATTTCGGACCTAGAAGCTCAAGGGAAGTAGTTAGTAGTTACACAAAGTTTACTGGAATGTTGGCTACCATGTGCCTGGGGACAATTGAGTCCCAATGATCTAGCCAAGACAATAGAGGAGAAGTTTGGTTTATACAGTTGCGGTGGTAGCCACTCTGGTAAATATTCAGTCCACTAGCCACCATATACGCCAACGCGACGACAAACCTGAAGCAACCTATAGGCGTAAATGCTTTTCATGGCAAAGTCAAAAAGATCGCAGGGCCCTGTTGTTATCTACAATGCACAGTAAAGCATGAAGCGTAAGGCTCTGCATCCGTAATCCGTAGTGGTGCCCGTGTTGCATATTCCACACCGCACCCACCGCAAACCCATCAGCTTGCGAGCCGGCCTTCATCAACCAGGGGGTCAACTAACAGAACCGGAGACAGGGTCTTTCGGCGAGTGTAACTTTAATGATTAATGAATCAGGGCACCAGCGCCAACACCAACACCAACGCCAGCCGGGGTCAGTCTCCAGGATTAGCCTGCATCTCAAAGCCTTTAGTTCGGTCAAGGGTCCCCTTTAGCATCAAGCCGCCCACTCTCCCTCCACATTCGAGACACCATATGCGTCGTCCCTTTCTTGAAAGTCGACAGCTGATCTTCTTTCTATCCTTTCACGTCACAGCTGTTTTAGTATCGTGTTTCGACTCTCTAAGCTGGTTTTCTTCTGCTACAGCCGACCCTCAATCAACTCTCCCCTCGAGGTTCAACAATTCCCAACACGATCACTCGAGAAGTGGCTAAGTAGTCATCTTCTTTCTCTCTTCCTCCCGAGCGCTATAACAGCAGTCAATAACCGACTCAACTGGACCGGATACGACTTCACGATTACTCTCTCAACGATCTTACCACCCAAATGACACTGGTTTAACATTACGACACTTTTCATGCGATCGAAAAGTGCTATTGCACTGACTTTTGGAATCATTCAATTCACGTCATCAACCCCAGGGACACCGGTCGCAGAACGGGCCTGGGGTACGAATGTAAATAGGTCTCACATAAAGCACCATCTGTGAAACCACCGCGACAGGGCTTGCGATTGTCTGCCATACGTCACTTTGCCGAGGGCGCTTTCAGATATTCGGAGAGAAACCAAGGCGACAATTTAATTATTGCATTCAAAGGCATCCGTCACCTCAACGACAATCCTCATCTCAACTCACACCGCCATAATGGCGATCCCACGAGAATCCATGTTTCTCCCGACTATCAAATGTTCATCATGTGGCCGGGAGGTGGAGATTTCTATGATGGGAGACCATGTTTGTGCACCACAAGCGCCTGAACGTAAGAAAACACCATCAGTATCTCACTGACTCTGTGAAAGAAACTAACTCAATCGCCCACAAGTTTCCCCTCCACCAGAACGATATGAGGCGTATACACCGTATAGCCCATCATCTCCCGAGAAAACAGGTCGCATACCGGCAACGCTAGATGTCAATGTCGCCAGTAAGTGATGGCCACCTATTTAGTACACATAGCCCCGACTAACAATATGATAGACCATCCATTTCTGCGCCAGGGACAATTAACACCAAATAGTGAGCCGCGAAGCACATCATCAATCAATGAAATGGATTGCTTCTTTGACGATGTTCCAACACCGCACGAGGATGATCTCATTCTCCCATCATCACGCCCAATTGATCGCCCTGGAGCTTATGGAGGCTTTGGGGAGAAGAGGCATGGCCCAGACTTTCAACCTCGCTCTGTCAGCCCCAATGGAGGAGTCAACACGACCTTGTTCAAAAGGATGGATACCATCGCCCCAGGTCCATTTGATACTATTCGCAGTCCTTCAGCGCTCTCACCGTCTTTTCCCAAAGAAATAACAGAAGGCGGGGACAAGTCAGATGACTTCCTGAGTGCATCACCAAAGGAATACTTCAACTCGCAAAGGAATGAGAGGTCCACATCTCCAGCAGACAACAACAGCCTCTCTGCTCCTCCGCAGCGGCCAACACGAGATGATTATGAAGGATTTGGCCGACCTTTCACTGCCGATGAGAGACTCCAACCTCAACCTCTTGGAATGATGAACCGCTCCGACACATTTCCCAAGCTGGCCGTTCGATCGGAACCCCCATTTCGAACTCCTTCCGCACCTGGCACCAAGCCTGAGCTTAAAGGCCATGCCTCCAAGCCATCGATGGGACCTGATACTTCACGAGCTCCGCCGCCGCGCAAAAGTTTGTTGCACCCTTCAAAATCCAGCAAATATTCGGCATCTGTCGATCTCGCGGCCGAATTCGGTGTCAACAACCCCTACCACACACCCTCGGACTCGACATCTTCTGGATTCTCCACGTTCAGCCATCAAAGTCGCGGCAGTTCTCAGACTAGCCAGACAATATCTCAACCTCGACGTGATCCCTCCGATCTCTCAGCTATGGATGGCCTGATGGAGGACCTTGAAAGTTCAATGGAGGCTTTAGGGACCAAGGATGCTCGAGCTGAGGCCCCCCCACGGGATCCTTCGCGCGCCAGGTCGTCGCTTGCAGAGTCACCACTTGAACTTTCTCCCAAGGTCGAACGGCCCAACTCTGCTCCCAAAGATGAGCGTCAAATTGAGATCCCCCTTCAGCGAAGCGATACGCAGCCAAGTCTTCTTTACGCGACATCGCCCCAGGATCACCATCACTTCGACCGGGTCCCGGAACTAATGCGTGCGCATACGCTTCCTCCGCCTACAGCGACTCCCGCTCGAAAAGGGTCGCAGGATCCTGTGCGGTCTCGAGGTAATTGTAAAGCTTGCGGTTTAGCCATCACGGGGAAGAGTATCTCATCTGCAGACGGAAGATTGACAGGCAAATACCACAAGGCTTGTTTCGTCTGCACAACATGCTCTGAGCCATTCACATCAGCCGAGTTTTATGTCCTCAACGATAAGCCATATTGCGAGCATCACTACCACAAGCTCAACGGTAGTCTCTGTGGTAGTTGTGAGAAGGGAATTGAGGGGCAATACCTGGAAGATGAATTCTCGATCAAGTACCATGTCGGTTGCTTCCGATGTCTCGACTGTGGCCGATCTCTTTCTGAGGGCTATTTTGAAGTTGACGGCAAATCATACTGCGAACGAGATGCCTGGCGTCGAGTGCAACAGCCTTACCCTTCCATGAAGGCACCTCCAGGTCGATCTGCATCTGGTTCACGACCTCCCATGATGGGTCTTCCTGGCCACCCAGCACAGCGAATGGGACCCGGTATGGGACTTCCACGGCCTCCGTACGGTATGCCGCCGCCTGGAAACCGCCTGGCACCGGGGCCTCCCGGGCCTCCCGGGCCTCGACCCCGAATGAACAAGCGCAATACCCGACTTGGCATGATGTAACGACCTGATTGATTCGCGCTACCCTTTATGATGATGCATGGACCATTACTATATCTTGTAATATTATACCTTACGTGTCCAGAACGCGACATACTCGGATTTGATTGTTATTATGCTGGGAGTTGGCTAGCATGTTTTTGTTGTTATTATACCCCCCTTGTCTTTGAGCCCCCTGCACTTCGTACCTGATATCATGGCACTATTTCGGAAAACGACGGCATCAGCATTGGTGGTTTTATGTCTGTGTGGTATCTTACCACTATTGGAAAGGGTCTGGAGTATGGACTAAGTGATGGAGATGGATTGGTATAGGCCTCTGCGTAATACAATGAGAGTCCTGATAAGAGTTCAATAATTGAAATATCTACATCGCCATCAATATCGAAAACAATTGTGCTGGCATTTTCTTATCACTTGTTACGATCCATGGCCCATGCCCCGCTGTGGCTTGTCAGTACTGGTTTTAATCGCGAACATGTCACACGACGCCCTGGCCATGAACTCAGGGGCAGGCGAGAGTTTAAATTTGAGAAGAGGTTGTTTCGATCTTCTCATTGGCACAGTGTTTTGTTGAATATTTGACGGACTCGAGTTCCATTGGAGACTTGGACAGATGCCAAGGAATGGGCCCGGGATCAGGTAAAGCGAACGTATGAAGTCAAGACTTACATATTGGGGCGAGAGCCAACAACGGTTGATGGTTTTATCATACATATTACGACAAGAACTTTGTGACATTGGGATTAAAGGTGAGTATAGGTTTAGCAGCATGGCTACGATGCCTGATGATTTGCAGGCCTACAATATAAGCGAGCGTTTTGAACTGAAATTGATGAAGCAAGTTGACCATCGTTATTGAAGTCGACATCACTTAGCACAGTCTGAACTTTGACAACTGAAGTTATCAATCAGAAGCAGTGGGGAAGTTGTAAGGAATTCGAAGAAGTGGATGTCCCTGGTAAGATTCAAAGAATAAGGAAAAGTCGGTCACCTTACAACTAAAACCACACTTCCATACAGACGATCTTAAAGTCGACAGAGTAATATCATGACACGATGCAGAGTATAGATGCTTTAAAACAGTGTTACTTGCTGTCCGTGGCGAAGCCAGGTGTAATGTACGGAGCTGAGGTTAAAGAGATATTGACTTAGGGATAGAAAGATCAAGATAAAGCCTCCTCATTTTATTAAGTATTGAATGTCTTGGATTTACATTTAGTCTCCTATCAAAAACTTCGTTTAGTGCTGTTCATCTCATAATGGTTGACTTTCCTCTCTGTTTGCCAACGTTCCACTGCACCACCTGTGACTGTCAAGCCCCCTAAATTGAAACCTTAGTCCAGTTACAGCACACTACCGTTGACCCAATCTAATACAACGCCTCGTCATCCACTCACACATTCCAACAACCTCCCTTCCTTCAAGACCCTTTTTCTCCCTTTTTGCTATTCTATCATTCGCAGCGTCCTTCAATAAGAAGCGTCTGGTTTGTTTCTATTTGCGCATTATCCGCACGTGTCTGCATTTAATTCATGTTCTTTGGCTATCTTTGAAAGAAGCCGCGCCACTCCTTCAATCGGCTATTGAGAGACGCCTTTCTCTGCGACCAACCTATCGAATTCCCAAATCTACTAGACGATACCTCCCTGCGAATTATCCCTTGCGTCGTTGCGATCGCATACACTCGTCTCGCGGCCCCAACCCATCGAGTCATACACCCCTGATCCAATTCGGTCTCGCTCACCACATTGTTCCAATTGCGATACAAGCTTCGATCCTCCTCTACGGTACACTTTGATTGTTCTATAAACCGGCCGACCTCGAGATCTCTCGCCATCATGAAAAAA
Source organism: Fusarium austroafricanum (assembly GCA_012932025.1). Lineage (NCBI taxonomy): Eukaryota > Fungi > Ascomycota > Sordariomycetes > Hypocreales > Nectriaceae > Fusarium > Fusarium austroafricanum. The sequence continues at coordinate 7,516 of JAADJG010000085.1, read as the reverse complement.
TGGCATCCCCAAAGCCGGCGCTTGTTCGGCGCCAAGCTGCGGCCTAGATCCATGATCATCATTGTCTTTGCCATGCTTGCTGCCTACTACCTCCTGTTTGCGCCCAGCACAAGTATCCAGGTGGTCCCTTCCAACCCCCAAGGCTCAGTCCCGCCGCGGCCCGTTTCTGGGAATGGGGACAGCACTCAGCAAAACGGAGAGTCTGATTCCGAAGACCAATACGGCGCCATTCACAGAGAGCTTTGGGAGCTCACAGCCGAAGATCTCAAGGATTGGCATGACCCTACTGATGGCGAGGACCCCAATGATATCGAGCCTGGTTTCGAGACTGATGGAAAAGAAAGAGGCTTTGGAGACCTCGGCAAGCTCCAGCATGAGAAGGACATGAGGAAAGAATGGCGACACGCTTACTCTGTTACGTCTAAGTGAGTAATGGTGCGGCTTGAAATCGATACGGTTGCTGACATGCTTCTAGCTTTCCCAACTCAAACCTCATTTACGGAAAGACTTTGGCGAATCTAGAGAACCAAGAAGCTCGACCCGAAGAATTCAGCGTTGATCTTAGATTCGACCCAGATGCCGATGTGGAGTACAGCTCTGAAAAACCGGTTCGCTATGACCCTTACCCCAAGTACAATAGTCCCTCGTGGAAGGACGCTGGATATGCCCTGCACTTTCCCTGCAAGGGCGCCACTGGCGAACCTGTCGAGGATTTACTTGTTTTTAAGGGCAGACCTCGTGAATGGCCTCTGCCTCGCTTCGGTAGTTTCGATGCTTTGAACATGGATCCTAACCTCTGCTGGGAGCGAGAGACTCGGCTTGGCCCCTACGGACTGCATCGTCAGTTCAAAAAAGTTGGAGGCGAACCACAACCACTCAATTTTGATAACGTCAACTGGGGCGACCTCCAGCGAATCTGTCTCCACAGAAATGCTCAGCGTTTTGACATGAACCGAGAACGTGTCAACGAGTATCTTAACATGTACCCCGAAACTGTCATTGGACCTCAGTTGCCAGAGGAGCCTGGACAGCCTGGACAGGCACAAATGTCAAAGCGAATTGTTCCCGTCGAGCCAGAAGTTAATAATGCTCCAGTCCCAGCCAACCCAGACACTGTGCCTGCCCAGGCTAGTCCTCAACCAACCAACCAATCCTCGGGCCAACAGAAACACCCTAGAAGTCCTAGAAACCCAACGACCGGCTACGTTTCTGAGCCTCGAACTGCCATCCTGCTTCGATCCTACACTGGAAAGGACTACACGGAGAACGATAAGCAAACTATTCGAGCGTTGATATCTGAGCTGTCTCTCAAGACCGGTGGCCAATATGAAGTCTTTCTTCTGGTCCAAGTCAAGGACACCAACCTTCGCATTTTTGAAGACGACAATGTCTACCAAACCGTTTTATCACAAAGCGTACCGCCCGAGTTCCGCAGCATGACTATCCTTTGGAACGACGATATTGTCTGGAAGCTGTATCCAAAGCTGACAGACCCTGAATCCAAGAATGTCCACACTGCCCAGTGGCTTTCTGTACAAAAGTTCAGCCAAGACTACCCGCAGTTTGATTTCGTCTGGAATTGGGAAATGGATTTCCGCTTCACCGGTCACCATTACCACCTCTTGGATAAGCTCGGTGAGTTCGCTAAGAAGCAACCTCGAAAAGGCATGTGGGAGAGAAATGAGAGATGGTATATCCCCACATTCCATGGTGGCTATGATGATGAGTTCCGCCGGGATATCGAGAAACGATACGGCGATAACGTCATTTGGGGCGCTCCCGAGTTTCCCTTCATCAATCCCATCGGCCCCAAACCCCCGGTTGCGAGCCCCAGTCAGGATAACTATGAGTGGGGAGTCGGCGAGGACGCCGACGTCATTACTGTCTCTCCTATGTTCAACCCTATCAACAGTAACTGGGTCATTGCTAATCAAGTTTGGGGCTACAATGATTCAACGCACAAGTCCCAAGACATTCCTAGACGAACCACTATAGTCACACAGTCTCGAGTGTCGAAGAAGTTACTGAATATCATGCATGTTGAAAACCTTCGCGGTAATCATGTTGCTTCCGAGATGACGCCGCAAACAGTCGCCCTGCTACATGGTCTCAAGGCAGTCTACGCTCCTCATCCTGTTTTTATGGACCGCGATTGGAAGGGCAAATTTCTTAACAAGTGGTTTAACCCTGGCGAGAATGGCGAATGCGGTGGCCGTGGAAGCCCCATGGGTTGGGGACGAGAGCGAAGGTACATTGGCACAACCTGGTACTACCGTGCGATACCCCCAAATCGACTGTACAACAATTGGATGGGCTGGCAAGACACAGGCATCGGTGGCTCGCAATGGGAGGAGAAGCATGGACGACCATGCTTGCCCCCCATTATGTTGCACCAAGTGAAGAACACTGAGCCAACCAAGAATGGTCACGAAACCACCTTCGAATTAGCCTATGGTTAAACTTCAGCTATGGAACAAGCCAATTTTATGTGTCCCTCTCGGCCATTTAGACACATTTATATGACTGGATGTCATTGTTTTTTTGTTCAGGGGTCTTTCTGCCCGGATCCTTTTAATGAATGTGGTCTCTAGATGATAGTGTGCTTTGATCAGGAAAACCCGTCTGTTGCATCGTGTGTTAGATATAAGAAGTATAAGAGATGCACAGTTGGGTGTTTATGGGAGTTTGGAGTGTCTACTTTTTGCAAACATGAAGACTGAAGGACAGGCGTAGCTTTAGTCCCTGGATTAGGTGTTAATTCCCTCAACCATGTCAAAGTCTCATGTATGGGCAGTGTGGCTAAACTTGGAAACATGACAGGAGTTGATATTCTCACCAGTATTGGATGAACACATCACTTTTGAACATTTTTTCTTTTTTCCTCCTTGTCAAGATGGGTTGATGTCGGTTGTCGTGCATGCATTTTGACCCGAGCTTTTGCCGTTGCCTCACAGCTTTATCACAAACGTCACAACCTCGTGCTCATCTTCGCATCTGTATTCCACCATCAGCATCTTAAAATCTCGGAATAAAAATCGAATGCGAAGCGTATAGAGCTGTATTCCCTAAGAACGGCAAGTCGCTGCGAGGAACCATCAATTATATGTCCTTTCTGCCAGGCTCTATAGCCGGCATGTGCACTCACCCTATACCATGAGCCCCCCTCCGAGTGTAAGATCTCATCCATGCATAAATAGACTTGAACCTGACAATTTACAGACACCCACACCCAGGAGGTTTCTTCTTCCAAAACGGGGCACACAATCATCACAAAATCCTGCAACATTACCGCGCTTCCAATCAACTCCTCGCTTCGCCTCTTCTTCTGTTCCTAGGCCGACACAGGCAAGAACCGGCGTCGATATAGAAGACGTTGAAGAAGTCGGAGATGATCTCCAAGAACATCTCCAGGAGATCGATGATGACCAAATTTCGTCTGGCAAGCATGGCCCGCTTCATGATTCTATCGAAATCGAGTCTGATGATACAACACTGTCACAAGATGGCCTCATGACTATCTTGGATAACGAGCCAGATATTAAAATTTCAGGCTCCGTTGACCTTGAAATGTTCAACTCGCCAACGGTAGCCCATGAATCTTCTCCTATTGAAGAGCGGGAATCGAAACGACGAAGAGTATCGATTTCACCTATTCGAGAATCGAGCCCACTGGAAGAGCAGCACAGCGCGATTAACGATGGACCAGAAGATATTCGGGAGGAAAATCACACACCAACAGAAAGCTCCATGCAGAGCTTTCAGGATGCCATATCTCCCAATGGAGAGTCAAAGGCACTTCAGCAACCCACCTTTCGCGCACCTCCTCGCTTCAAACCAGTTGAAATTGATCCTGCGGTAGAAGGCCTTCCAGCAGCGTTCTCTCCCCAGCGTCGGGGAGCAAAATACATAGCTGCTGGACTCGCTGCCGAACTTCAAGGATGGCTGTCTGAGGTAAAGGGTTGGGGAGGTGCCACGCCAACCACCGGTTCGACTGAGAAAGTGACCGTCGAGGAGATTAGACCAGGCCGACGCATGTATCTAATCAAAGGCCGGACTGACAAATTAGGAAGCAAGAGATATCTGCTTGCGGGCGAGGGTAGGCTGACAGGTCTTGGATACAGGACACCCATGAATGTTGGGAGTGTAGTTGAGGTGGGACAGCCAGCATGGGACATTGACTTGGAAGGGCATGCTTGGACGGTGGCATGCGACTGGAGAGTATCCTGAGAAGCTAGGAGGACTATGTTATCGGTGGGTTTTGAAAGTTTTTAGAATTGGCCGAGGGTTGCATGGTGCGTCTTGTTGGTGTCGAAGGAGTTTATCTAGAAACTATGGCGTTCCCTGATTAGAAATAGAATGGAGGCTCTATGGCACGCTCGGGCTTTCTTGCTATAGACTTACATAATGTTTCGCCAGGGAAGAATTTCCTTTGTGAATGAACCTCTTCAGGACATCGTCATAACATACGACCATACCTACAGTAGAATACGGGATCCCATTCGCTCTCCCAGAGTCAAACCTGCAAGGGGTGTATTAGTGGTTGGGACAGTAACGACTAGCAAATACCTCATGCTGTATATTTCCACTTGTTTTTGCTATTTATTTTTCTTATGTGCTGTGCTGAATTTGTATATCTTACCATGGTGATGTATCCTGTGGTCGTGGTTAAGGCTTGTTGGACACGGAAACTCGGGCCTATCTCTACCATAGAAGATATGGGATGTGATAAGAACATGGAATTTTTCAAGTTATAGATCAAATTTTAATTATCATACAATAGCTGTGTTACTTAATGATTTACAAGCACGAAATGTAACATTAAAACGCTTCTGATGGCACTAACTCTCACAGAAGATAAGATCTGTAAGCCAAGCGGTTACGAGGAATATACCTCTGAGAAGAACTTGGATAAATTTAGGTTATATTTAACTCGTAATTCAAAATTTGTCTTCAGTATACGTAAAATCCCAATCGGACTTTATCTTTGTCAAGGATTAGTTAGTACTCGCCAAATAAGAATGTGGTATCCTTACGTCCCATTAGACACTTTCCAATAACGACCCTCAAATAAGGCCTGGACTAGTAACAGAAACCTCAAATGCATTCATTAAAATCAATGCTATGTTATATAACTACGGTATATACGATTTCCTTATGTGGCTCTCACCGGACCAAATTTTGCTTTGGGATGGAGAAGAGCCGAAAGCTAGCTTATATATAGAGCTATAGCAGATATGAATAAGGTATGTTGTTTCAATCTCGATATCGAGCGACCAAGTCTATATGTCTTATGCGCTATTACTTAAAACTTATTAGGCGACCGGCTTCCCTCCCGCTGGGCAATGGTGTCGACTCTCTTGAAACAAACAAAAGACGAATCGATACTCCAATGAAACAGTAGAAGAGTTGCCCGCTTTTATGAAACCCGTCTTCCTCTTGTCGTCCAAACCATATCCCCACTCCATGTTCACAGTCCCTGTCAATGATTAAGATTCGCATGCTGAAAGTCTTTCCAATACTTAAGGTGGTGTTTTCAGGTCCTGGGGAGTGAATGGGACGACAAGATGCAGCACCTGGGCCAGAAAAAAGACTCGTCCAATATACCTAGCATACACATCCTTGGTCGAGATCTTGCCGCCCATTAGTGCCGGACCAGCCAGTAGTGCTGAATAGGATGGTTGGTCAGGTGCATGCCCTTCTATCCACGGGAGTGGAGAGGGAATTTGGCTGCAGGATGCTGACAATCAAGTGAATGATACCTCCCAGTTGGCTGGAAACCGTGCGAAAAGACTCGTAAAGGGCTCACAAGACTCTTTCACAGGTAACCACGGCCTCATTCAATCCCTATTGTGCTTGCTTCTAAAGTTAGCCTGATGCTAGATGTTGCCAGATCTCGTTGTTGGAAAGACAAAGTTAGGAGAAGGGGAAGCTCCCCATCACCTAGCAAACCATCAGATGCCTCAAACATTAACGATAAAGAGCGCATTCACCCCTTTCGAACTGCTGATCTGACCCTACATAGCAATGTTTACCCACAGTAGGCCGCTCTAGCCGCGTTTCCTCAGCCCCCCGAAGCGCAAAGCCTGGATCAGTCGCCCTTCTCGAGGCCAAAACAGTTTCTTGGATCCTCAGCTCCCCCACACCGGCTGCACATTGGACTCTCGGCTTCTTTTACTGCCGCATAAACCCTGTTTGCTCAAGCCTGCGTACTAAAGTTCAGGTGGAAGTAACAGGTCAAGAGTGAGCTCATGTATGTGAGCGGTCGATCTAATTAGTTCCAGAAGTGGTGATCATCGTTGTGAGAATCAGTTAGTGGGGTTTTCGACCTCCCCAGTCCCTGAAACTTGATGTCCAACAAGCCTAGTTGATGAACGGCTGATTGTTAGCATTAGCAGTCTGTTCTCAAAACCTCCTCTGGATACTTTCTTGGTTTCTACTGGACTTCATCATGTCTTTCATGAATCAGGTTGCATGCAATGTGGCAAGGAACTAATCGGCCTTACTTGGCTGCATCAGACCGTCCATTGAAATGCGCCATAGGTAGACTATGGGTGCCGTACTCTGTGAACAGAGACTATGCGTCTCCTAGGATCCACGCCATGTCCAAGACGCTGATGAGGCTATTAGGTGCAAGAGATGAGATTCAAGGCCAGCAGGCAGTGTCGCATTCTTTCCAGTCGATGGCACATGCTGTTTGAGAAATTGTTGAGCTGTAAGCAATGTTAACACCTCTCAGTCAACATTGGGGTCTTGAGATAGTATGGACCAGCATCCCCCGCATGAAACACGTCTCCAGGGTCATGGGCTTGTAAACCATGTTGTTGTACTAAACCTAAAAGACAATCAAGATGCGAAAACTCCTCCAAAGCAGGCCAAACAAAAGAGTAGTAGTAATATGGGGAGTTCATTCTAATTATTTTGGCGTTTTCTCTTTAAGGTAAAAAAATGATTCTTTTTCACCTTGAGGCGTATCTTGTCTACAGAAGTTAAACGTCAGAATTGCTTATTTGCTTGACCTGCCAGCTTCGGACATAAAATCCACCCAACTGCCCACCCAACTGCGACTCATATTTAGTTCATGTCTCGAGCTGCCTGTGTCCAGAAGCGGCACAGCCTCTATTTTTGAGCACATGTGCCTCACTGGTTTCGGTGCTCTTACCATCCATTTGACTAACCTGAAACAATCTTTTCGCTCGCCTGCAGATGCTAAGTTAGCGTTGCGCCCGGCATTGGAGGGCTCCAGAGCTTTTTTGTTTGATGCATTCGAGCCCCGGGGCAAGGAGCCGAGAACGCCCAGGACGGACGGTGGATGGAAGGACCTGCATTAGTGTCAGGTCATGTCACAATGGTCAAATGTTATTTTACGGCCTGGCGGGCTCAGGTTACTGATCGACTGGGCAACATAAGCATATGGTCTGAGCCCTCGGAGCAGAAACAATTCTGAGAATAGCGTCGTCCTAACGTATATCCGTATTTCCTAAGTTTTGGTGTCATAGATGCCCCAAGGGGGGGGGGG